>JANAVB010025794.1:15823579-15993116 GCA_029216955.1 Iris pallida
GTGGCAATGTGAATAGCAGATTGGTTATCACACCATAGATCTGTCGCTTGAGATCCTGTGTCTTCTTTCAGTTCTTGTAAGAGATGCTTCATATATAATATCTCTGACGTGCCATAAGCAATAGCTCGATATTCTGCTTCTGAGCTTGAGCGTGCTATCACACTTTTGTTTTTTGCTCTTCCATGACACTAGATTTCTGCCAATAAATACTGAGTAGCCAGATATAGATCGTCTATCTGTCAGATTTGCTCCCCAGTCAGCATCAGTAAAACACTCAATACGAGTGTGTCCATTATTCTCCATTCGAACTCATTTTCCTGGATTCTTGACTAGATAATACAGAATTATGAGAACTGTCTGTCAGTGTGGAACTCTTGGAGAAGCCATAAATCTACTTACAACACTCACTGCAAAAGAAATATCTGGATGAGTTATGACCGCCAAGTAGTTGAGTTTTCCAACTACTCGATGATACTGATCTGGATTGGTCATCAGGACCCCTTCATCTGAAAGTAACTTTGCCCCTGGATCCGTAAGTGAGGTTGCTCCCTTAGCTTGCATCATACCTGCATCATTTAGTATGTCCAGCACATACTTTCTCTGGGACATTACAATGTCCCGCTTACTCTGTGTGACCTCAATGCCCAAGAAATAGTTCAAGGATCCCATATCCTTGGTTTGAAATTGTTCTCCCATAAACTTCTTGAGGCCTACAATACCCTGGCTGTCGTCTCCCGTGATTACAATATCATCAACATAGACACCAAGTAGTATCCTTCCAGCAGATGTGTGTCGATAGAAGATCTAATGGTCCTTCTTTGATTGACACATGCCAAACTGAGTAACATGTGTAAATCGACCAAACCATGCACGAGGTAATTGTTTTAGACCATAGAGGGCCTTTCGCAAATGACACACTTTACCCTCCCTTGCAACAAACCCAGGAGGTTGCACTACATATACCTCTTCATCAAGGTCCCCATGGAGGAAAACATTCTTGATATCCAGCTGAAGCAGCGGCCAGTCATAGTGAACAGCCAAGACCATTAGGACACGAACAGATATCATTTTGGCAACAGGAGAGAAGGTTTCAAAGTAATTCTCACCATATGTCTGAGAATATCCTTTGGCTACTAGACGAGCCTTTAGTCGATCAAGAGTGTCATCCGGTTTCACCTTAATCGTGAACACCCATTTGCAACCTACTGCCTGTTTACCAGTAGGTAAGTCGACTAAGTCCCAAGTATTATTATCCTGGAGAGCTTTCATCTCCTCGTTCATAGCAGCACGCCAAGCAGGATGTTTGAGGCCCTCATCAGCGTTTTTGGGAATCTGAATCCCATTAATAGTAACCACCAGAGACTGAGTGTGACTTGTAAGTCCTTTGTAGCTGTCAACATACAAGGGATGATCACGACGAGAACGAATTGCCGGTGGAGACGGGGGGGTCTGCTGGTGGAATAGGCGGAGCTGCTGGTGGAACATGCGGTAGCAAATCAGTAGAGCCAGAGGAGGACTCTGTAGGTACCAGTGGCGATGTTTGTGCCGGTGACGTGGGAGCTGACTGAATCGGTATATATGGACCATCAAACCGGTTGACTGCCTCGGTAAAGGAGGGCACTCGTACGGGAGGCTATTGTGTTTCATCAGAAAATAACAAAAAATCCTTTTCTGGATAGGCTAGGAGAACTGGACCCGTTAGGAGTGGAGGAAATTCGGTTTCAACAAAGGTAACATTCCGAGTGAAAAAATAGCTCTTTAAGACAGGGGAATAACACCGGTACCCTTTCTGATCTTTAGGATACCCAAGAAAAATACATTGGATTGCCTTAGGATCTAATTTAGAAAGAGTTGGTCGGGTTTTTCGAACATAGCATAAGCATCCGAAGACTCTGAGAGGCATAGGAAATGGTTCTCTTCCAGGAAAGAGTCTAGAGAAAGGAGTATTACCATTGAAAACTGATGATGGCATGCGGTTAATAAGATAACAAGCAGTAAGAACCGCATCCGACCAAAATCTCTTAGAAGTACGTGCTTGAAACAAAAGAGCACGTGTTGTTTCCAAGAGATGGCGATTTTTGTGCTCGGCCACACCATTTTGTTGTGGTGTGTACGCACAAGAAGTTTGGTGGATGATATCATTGCGGGCCAAATGACCATTGAGATCACGAGATAAATACTCACGGCCATTGTCACTTCGAAATTTTTTGATTGGAACACCAAATTGTGTTTTTATTTCAGCATGAAAATTGCACCAAAAGTTAAACAATTCAGAACAATTGTTCATCAGATAAACAAAAGTGACACATGAGTAATCATCAACAAAAGTAACAAAGTACTTGAAACCCATTACTGATTCAACCGGACAAGGTCTCCATACATCAGAATGCACCAAGTCGAAAGGAGCGGAAGCAATTTTATTTTGACTCACCGGATAGGGAACCCGGTGATGCTTAGCTAAACTACACGGCTCACAATGAAAGAAAACAGGGATATCTAAAGAAGGGTACATTTTCTGGAGAACTTGGGTTGATGGATGGCCTAACTGACAATGTAACTCGAAATGATCGAGTTTCACGCCGGCACAGACCACCGAAGAAGGTGCGTCAAACAGGTACAAGCCTCCAGCCACATGTCCCTTACCGATATTTTCAGGTCCTAAAAAATACAACCATCAGGAAAAAAAATGTTATCGAGCAATGCAGTTCACGAGTAATTTGACTAATAAAATTAAACTGAACGGATTTCCAGGTGTAAACAACACAGATTTGAGTGACAGTTCGGAAGAAAGACTGGCACTTCTACGTCCTCGAACTGTTAGGGAACCTCTATTAGCAACAGTAATGCCAAAAACACGACGGACAGGGACATAATCATGTATCATACCTGCGTCACCAGTCATGTGAGAGGACGCACCAGAGTCAATTACCCACTGCTTGGGTTTTACTATACAAGTTGCAGAGTATCCAGCTGTGGATCCAGACGTGGAAGCTTCACCACGACGCTGAGCATGAAAATCAAGGAACTTTGTATATGAGTCCGAAGTCATTTGAATAGATCGAACACCATCATCAGGAGCATCAGTCGTGATATTAGCAGCAGGAGATTTAATGTATTGCCAATAGAAATGGCCAAGCTGACCACAATTAAAGCATGTGCACGGTCTTCCTCCATTACGACCGCCATTGCCACGTCCCCCATAGCGACCAGCATATCGGCCACCACGTCGGCCACCACGGAATCACGTACGAGCTGCACCAAGAGCAGAACGATCAGCAGGAGTATCACCCGGAGTGGTCTCAACGACTTTTGCTACCCGAAGGACACGATAGTATGCTTCCAACAGGGACGAAACTTCAGATCCAGCAATAATCTGAGAGGGAGCAGAGTCTGCATCAGGACGAAGAGATGCAAGATAAGCCATGACATGAAGCTGCTCACGTTGAGCCCTTGCTTCATTAATATCCGACGTAAGAGGTAATACGCAGTCGATCTCGTCAGACAGTCTTAAATGTCCGAAAATGGTCCTTATGAGATTTGTCTTCCTGATTTGCTCGGTATACACCAATGACCGAGTCATAGATACGAGACAAATCGTGTTTACCATCAAACGTCACAGCCAGTACCTCCCATAACTCCTTCACGGAGTTCGTATTTTTAACCATGTCTTCCACCAATGGTTCCATGGAATTCATCAACTGTGTAAACAGTCGACTATCAACCGTCTCCCATTGCTCAAAGATGGGATCATCTTCTGCTGGAGGGTTGTCAGTCAGATGTTTGGACAACCGCATTCTCCGAAGCGTCTTCTCGACTTTCTTTTTCCATGTCGAGTAGCCCTCTGGCCCTTCCAACCGTCGATCAACAAGTCGAATTGAGGACATCGTCGTGCTAGTGCCTGTTGGTCCCGCTAGTGTGTTACTGACACTAGTATCTGCAGCATTGCTATTCGCCGTAGAGTCTGCCATCTTTCAGGAGTTCTGATTCGACTGTCGATTTGTTCTTTCCAACTTGATAATCACATCAACTCTGCCAATGCGCTAAAAACGGAGCCAGAACCGGCACACGCGCATAGAAAGCAGAGAGCGTGAATCACAAGCCAGGACAGAGAGATAATCCATGTTAACCTCTGTTAGATCCTGGTGTGAAGATCAAGAAAAGAAACAAAGATTCATGCAAAACAAACCATATGTTTGCTCTTTGTTAAATTTTCGAAATGATCATTGAGAGTCAAAGGTTCCAACAAACATATGTTTACCCTCTGAGAATTCCAACAATTTTTTTTGGAAGCTAAGTTAGGGTTTGGAGGGGTTGGACGGCGGCTGATGTAAGGAGGAAAGGGTTAGGGTTTTGAGCCATGGGAGAGGGGGGGTTTGGCTGACGTGAAGGTGATGGAGGGGGGGTCGACAGCAGCAAAGGGGGTCTGGTAGCAGCAGGAGGGGATTCTGGTAGCAGCAGCGGTAGCGGGGGGGTCGGCAGGGGGTGGGGGGGCAAGGCAGCAGCAGCGGTGGCAGGGGGTGAGGGGGGTGGCTGACGTGGGGGTGGGGGTGGGGGCTGACAGGGCAGCAGGAGTAGCAGCGGGCAGGAGCAGCAGCAGTAGGAGAGGGGGGGTGGCGGCGGTTAGAAAAAGGGGGGTAGTAGATTAGGGTTAGGGTTTTTTGTGGAGAGAGAGAGTGGTGGATGACGGCTAGGATTTTGGCTCTGATACCATGTAGAATTGGAATAAAGGATACATTTTATTAATGAAGAGAGACTACATATATATAGGAGAGGTTAGCCCCTCTCCTATTATTCTAAGCAATGTGGGACTAAAGCCCATTAACTAATAACTCTAATATAACACTTAACAAGATAGTTCTCAAGTTGAGCTAAACTATATTTTCAAATACCAAATAACTTCTAGATTTGTATTTACATTCAACCTGGCGCCCCTAGGTGTAGACATCATTTTAACTTAATTCTTAGTTATTTAGAAACTAGACTTCCATATCTAAGAGTCATAGGTTCATAAGTTTTCCAAAATGTCTCTAATATTATCGAAATCAAGACATAAGACTGCACATGTCTGCAGAATACTTTTTGCAGTCCAATCTGACACACATTCATTCTTTAAGCCATATATGAGTTCGACTTGAAACTTAGCTTTTTGGAAACTAGACTTTAAGACGATTCTGTCATGTATATACACTTTGGCTAATTCAAATTGTAACATACTCAAAAGTATGCATCTTTATCGGACAACTTTTTTGTGTCATATTGGCGTCATACTGCCAGTATACCAACAGTATACTGCCAAAATACCAATTTTCCAAGCAACTTCTTTTGTGATCAATAAGTATACTGCAGATATGTCACGCCCCGCTCCCGTAGGAGCGATCGTCCTCGCTAAGGCGTGATGCCGCACGAGCCTAGATTGCGCTCGTGCAAGGCTGATTCCATAACGGCCGATTACAGCGGCTGCGACGGGGTCGTCGCACAGAAGTCCCGTGCAGAGACATTAATTTATAGCAGCGGAATTAAAGAAGAACACATGAACACAAGTCATTCAAAAGAATCTCTTTTTATTGATATTGAATACAAGATTACATCTGTGGGCGCAAGGCCAAATTTACAATGTCTCTCGTGCTCACTTTTCTCTCATTTACAAGTCACTCTGCTCTCTCTCATCTCTCGATACAATACTTGAATCCAGCGGAAGCTTTGGAAGGCGATGTCCATACATTATGTCCTGTATAAGTCTTCAGTTCTCACGGTCGCACGCTTCGAATCGCCAAGGGACTCCGTGCCTCGACGCATCCAAGCGAGCTCCGCGCCACGAGCTTCTACCTGTGCCTGCACATGAAACACTGTGTGGGTGTCAGTACCACTGTACTGGTGGAGTGAGCTCCTCGCCCACCCATACAAAACCTACACGTTTCATTTACTTTGTGCAACATAAACCCTTTTTCGATTGTCTTTCTATTCTTGCCTTAGGATCAGTTTTAGGACCGGCGCCTTAGCGCAACTTGTGTATCGGAACCATCTCGTGCTTGCAATGTCAACGTTAACTCATACTTGTCACTAGACCACTCCTCGTGCCCACAACGTTAACCTATCAAGTCGTGTTCGCCTTACGGCCATAATCAGAGACGCAACTACACGAAGGACTCCATTTCCTTGCCTCTAGACCTTTCTCGTGCTTGCATTGTCGACGCACCGACTTATACTTGTCTTTCGTGCCAAACTCTGGGACGTAATGACTCGGTCGTGCCATAACTCGATTCGTGCTTCAATATCTCCGTGGCAGCGCCTCCCCGCTTAGTCTCGCCTACACTTGTGTTGTGACAACGCGGCCATGCCTCATATTTCGAGGCCGTGCCCAGTAACTCAACGTAACTTCACACAACTTGCCCTACGGCCCTTCTCGACTTAACTCGCGACAGCTCAAGCCTAACTCATGCAATTCTATGCCAACAACTTAACACTCGACGTCACATCTCGTGTCGAAGCACGCCGCCTTCTCGCTGTAGCCAAATCTTAGGCCCAGACATTGTGTTCACTAACTTCATACACTTTTTAACTCAACTCAATCCAAAGGCACGCACGCGGATTGCCGCCCGTGCCGACACATCTATATGAAAGGTCACTGGCATTAACTAGCCATCTTGGACATAGCCTGGCAATACGGGACCCTTGCAACGCAAGTAGCTAGCCCCGATGCAAGTTCCCGTCTTACCGATCGCCTTACCAGCGTTGCCTATTACCCAGCTCGGCTATAACCTGTTTCTTCCTAGGCCGAGTCGGTGCCCATGGCCCAGGGCTGCCGCTCGAAGAAACCATCGCCCTTGTCGACAAGTTGTCCATGACCACGCGCCTACGCTAACTTCGAGACTTAACGTAATGCATGGTCTTATTATTATCACAGTTCCTTTGCTTTACTCTTTCCACTTTTCACACTTCATTCGCAGAGCCCAAACCAGGGTTGCCTCGGCGACTGAACCACAGTCCCGACATATTTTCTCTCGGCGACTAACCATCGCTTAGACTAAACATTCTTTGAACTCAGGGAACGGCTACTGCATAGCCTTCCAACTTAACTTGAACATAACGTGTTTCCTAAGTATCGACCGATCGTGGCTAACTTTCTACTGAACCAACCGTGGCTCGTGCCTCTAAACCGACTCGTGTTCGACGCAACGCTGTCGCCCAAGTCATACTTCATATGACGGGCCTTGGGGTCGTGGGACTATTTATCTTGACAACCGCAGAATAAGCGGGACAGCACGTAGAATAACTTAGGTCGACCGGCATAACTTTGCCTAACTCACTCAAGCCTACAACTTAACCCAAGGGACGAGCAAAGGCTATGCCAAGCCTTGCGGGACAGGACCGTGCATGCTTTAGCAAGCATTTGTGCAGGCGACGCCTATGACTTAGGCTAACTCTCCGCTTTTGCACCGAAGACCAACTTTCCTTCTCCCAAGCCACGGGACGAAGGACCGAGTGTCATTTTCAAAGCACGCCGTGCACCAACTCTAAGCCGACCGTGGGACGTTTTCCATGTTCTAACTCATTTCGAACCGTCGGGATTATTCCCTTAGCTATGTGGATGCGTAGCTTTTATTTATCAAGCCTAACTTGTGCAAGTTGAAAACACGATTTATTATGTGAAGGCAAAGATGAGGAGAGTTCACCGAAACTACCCCACCTGAACGATGTCTCCGGGCGAGCCGTTGCGAGGCTAAGGCCGAACGCCGTCGGCGTTTCGATTCCTCCGATTGACTTTGCGGGACGGGGCACTACATCATACACCACTCAGAACAAGTCTCGTCCTCGAGACTTTCCTGAAGGCAAGCTATCCTACCATTTCTATGGCCAAGACTTAATCGTAGACGTTTCGCCTACGCGTTCCTTCGATTCCGAGCCACGCTCGCACTATTATCAACTTTCCTTTAACACGATTTCAAGATCTCGACACACTCCCATCTTTCAAGCCTTGCTTGAACTCGTCGTTTCACTTGGCTGGATCGTGCACGCATTCCAAGCGTCCCCAAAATACATGCATTCAGCCAAGCCGCATGATAAAGAATTTGTCATTCTCACTCGAGTCGCATCGTGCACATACCCAGGCGTCCCTGAAATATATGCATGTCAGCCGAGTCTCGTGAGCAGGGTTTCCTATATTCGTGATCCACGCCATCCATCCATGCCAATCCTCAAGATCAATCATTCCGATTGCTAACACTTGAAACAGGGCGTTTCGCCTAACCGCTAGGCCAATCTTTGCGAGGCTAAGTCAATGTCAGGATTGGAATCATAGTTCCCCAACAATAATGCCAACACTGACCCCAATCCTAGGGTCAAACCAAAGTCGATCATACGGGGTTTTCTACCCAAGCTCGCGTCACTCAGATTTCTAAACATCAAGCACGATCACCTATTCGCCTCAGCGCATTCGTTGCGCGTATTCGAATCCCTTCAATTCACTAATTCTAACCAATTCACGTATTCGATCACGAGGTCGTCTCGCTCGACAATACGTTGCGCCCCAATCTCACGCGAGTCTGATAATCTGCGGTGGTTCATGAATCACCATGCAACGCTCCCGCGGAATAATCATTCTCATCGGGGCGTAACTCTTGTTTGAGTTTAGACTCATTCATTCTCGATACGCGGATTGGACCTACTCAATCCTCAAGTTCAATCGACAAGCACACCAATTTCATTCTCGAGTCACCTTCGCGTCAAACCAAAAATCGAAGCACAAATTGTCGCACCGTGCAAGTTCGACCACTCCCGCTGTATGAATCACCATACCAGCGCTCACGCAGAGTGATCGCCCTAATCGGCGTGACGCATGTGCGAGGCTGGAGTAGCACTCGCATAAGACAAGAACATCAACGTTGTGGTTGTCGACGAAGCAAATCCAAAAGCAAATCCAAACATTCCAGTTTTCATCCAAGCCAAGTTCGATAGTTCGATCGTCATTCGTTCAACTTAGAAAATCCTCGAGCCAAGCCTATCCTTTCCTCGACACATTTTAATATCCCGATTATAGCATCCATCGAAACAATGACATTTGCACGATCGTCATTTGCCGAGTCAGAGTACCCCCGAGTTATCGCATATCGATCTTTGATACGCCTCAATACCATCGACGACATGCGTAACCTGACGATCTTCCTTTGCAACCAATTTCAAGTCGTGCGACTAATGCTATTGTCCGAGTTGGATATTCCACAATTTTTCTCGATATTCAAGATCAAGTTCGATCGCCATTCCTTAAGCTCGTTTCAAGATCGTCGTTCAAAACTCAAGTCACATTTCAGTTGCATCAATCCAAAATCGTACGCGCGATCCTCTATGTTTCCTCGATCAAGACCATTCATTTTCATTCATCGTTCCGAATCGTTTTCTAACTCGCGTTGCTCATTCACAAGTTGTCCGAACGAGATGCTCGTTTGGGACATTCGAAGTCACGACCAACTAAGCGAGACGCGTTCTAAGGTTTTGCGCGATCGCATCGCCTCGCCGACATACTCGTAATCCTCAATATTCACTCGAACAATTTCCAAGATGAACCATACACCAACCGGATTCGAGCCACTCGACTAGTCGTCGACACTCATTCTTATTCTTCTCCGAACCTATCACATACACCACTCGGATTCAAGCTATACGATCTAGTCCTCAATCACATTCGCATCATTCGCTAAGACATCCTTCAAATTCGTTCGACGAATCGCTAGCGTAGTCGCTCGCGTCGTATCGACGCACTAAGTCGTTCGCACTATTTCCTCAAAATCCAAATCAATCTTTCGTGTACGCCTAAGCGTTAGTTCGATAGCGTTCCTATCGATAGACACTCTAAGTATATCTTCTTTCCCGACCAAGCGATACTTGATATCGCTCGCGACTCATTTGCACCAAGGGTCGAGGTGCGCGATGCGCAACACAACTTAGCCAAAAGGCCGTGTGTATAGCCATCCCGTACGGACTATATTCCGAGTTTGTACGCTCAATTGCTAGGGTCGACGTTGGACTAATTAGGCATGCACGCGACTTGCTAAGGTCAACGTAGGACTATTCGGGCACACATGCAACTTTGCTAACATTAGCACATATTCTCTATCGAGTCAAGTTTGCAACGTTCGGCACAAAGGCCTTATCGACGCATTTGGCAACGGCCTACCGATGCGTTAGATTAAACGCTTGTACGAGCTTTCGAAAATATTTAGACTTATTGTATGGACATGCCGAGGGACATTTGAGAGAGAGCGCACCAACGATAACAACTTGCAGAAGCAACAGAGTTTTGCTGAAACATCGAAGTTAAAGAATTCAATCGACGGTCCAAGGACGTAAAGCCGTGCTCTGATACCACTATGTCACGCCCCGCTCCCGTAGGAGCGATCGTCCTCGCTAAGGCGTGATGCCGCACGAGCCTAGATTGCGCTCGTGCAAGGCTGATTCCATAACGGCCGATTACAGCGGCTGCGACGGGGTCGTCGCACAGAAGTCCCGTGCAGAGACATTGATTTATAGCAGCGGAATTAAAGAAGAACACATGAACACAAGTCATTCAAAAGAATCTCTTTTTATTGATATTGAATACAAGATTACATCTGTGGGCGCAAGGCCAAATTTACAATGTCTCTCGTGCTCACTTTTCTCTCATTTACAAGTCACTCTGCTCTCTCTCATCTCTCGATACAATACTTGAATCCAGCGGAAGCTTTGGAAGGCGATGTCCATACATTATGTCCTGTATAAGTCTTCAGTTCTCACGGCCGCACGCTTCGAATCGCCAAGGGACTCCGTGCCTCGACGCATCCAAGCGAGCTCCGCGCCACGAGCTTCTACCTGTGCCTGCACATGAAACACTGTGTGGGTGTCAGTACCACTGTACTGGTGGAGTGAGCTCCTCGCCCACCCATACAAAACCTACACGTTTCATTTACTTTGTGCAACATAAACCCTTTTTCGATTGTCTTTCTATTCTTGCCTTAGGATCAGTTTTAGGACCGGCGCCTTAGCGCAACTTGTGTATCGGAACCATCTCGTGCTTGCAATGTCAACGTTAACTCATACTTGTCACTAGACCACTCCTCGTGCCCACAACGTTAACCTATCAAGTCGTGTTCGCCTTACGGCCATAATCAGAGACGCAACTACACGAAGGACTCCATTTCCTTGCCTCTAGACCTTTCTCGTGCTTGCATTGTCGACGCACCGACTTATACTTGTCTTTCGTGCCAAACTCTGGGACGTAATGACTCGGTCGTGCCATAACTCGATTCGTGCTTCAATATCTCCGTGGCAGCGCCTCCCCGCTTAGTCTCGCCTACACTTGTGTTGTGACAACGCGGCCATGCCTCATATTTCGAGGCCGTGCCCAGTAACTCAACGTAACTTCACACAACTTGCCCTACGGCCCTTCTCGACTTAACTCGCGACAGCTCAAGCCTAACTCATGCAATTCTATGCCAACAACTTAACACTCGACGCCACATCTCGTGTCGAAGCACGCCGCCTTCTCGCTGTAGCCAAATCTTAGGCCCAGACATTGTGTTCACTAACTTCATACACTTTTTAACTCAACTCAATCCAAAGGCACGCACGCGGATTGCCGCCCGTGCCGACACATCTATATGAAAGGTCACTGGCATTAACTAGCCATCTTGGACATAGCCTGGCAATACGGGACCCTTGCAACGCAAGTAGCTAGCCCCGATGCAAGTCCCCGTCTTACCGATCGCCTTACCAGCGTTGCCTATTACCCAGCTCGGCTATAACCTGTTTCTTCCTAGGCCGAGTCGGTGCCCATGGCCCAGGGCTGCCGCTCGAAGAAACCATCGCCCTTGTCGACAAGTTGTCCATGACCACGCGCCTACGCTAACTTCTAGACTTAACGTAATGCATGGTCTTATTATTATCACAGTTCCTTTGCTTTACTCTTTCCACTTTTCACACTTCATTCGCAGAGCCCAAACCAGGGTTGCCTCGGCGACTGAACCACAGTCCCGACATATTTTCTCTCGGCGACTAACCATCGCTTAGACTAAACATTCTTTGAACTCAGGGAACGGCTACTGCATAGCCTTCCAACTTAACTTGAACATAACGTGTTTCCTAAGTATCGACCGATCGTGGCTAACTTTCTACTGAACCAACCGTGGCTCGTGCCTCTAAACCGACTCGTGTTCGACGCAACGCTGTCGCCCAAGTCATACTTCATATGACGGGCCTTGGGGTCGTGGGACTATTTATCTTGACAACCGCAGAATAAGCGGGACAGCACGTAGAATAACTTAGGTCGACCGGCATAACTTTGCCTAACTCACTCAAGCCTACAACTTAACCCAAGGGACGAGCAAAGGCTATGCCAAGCCTTGCGGGACAGGACCGTGCATGCTTTAGCAAGCATTTGTGCAGGCGACGCCTATGACTTAGGCTAACTCTCCGCTTTTGCACCGAAGACCAACTTTCCTTCTCCCAAGCCACGGGACGAAGGACCGAGTGTCATTTTCAAAGCACGCCGTGCACCAACTCTAAGCCGACCGTGGGACGTTTTCCATGTTCTAACTCATTTCGAACCGTCGGGATTATTCCCTTAGCTATGTGGATGCGTAGCTTTTATTTATCAAGCCTAACTTGTGCAAGTTGAAAACACGATTTATTATGTGAAGGCAAAGATGAGGAGAGTTCACCGAAACTACCCCACCTGAACGATGTCTCCGGGCGAGCCGTTGCGAGGCTAAGGCCGAACGCCGTCGGCGTTTCGATTCCTCCGATTGACTTTGCGGGACGGGGCACTACATCATACACCACTCAGAACAAGTCTCGTCCTCGAGACTTTCCTGAAGGCAAGCTATCCTACCATTTCTATGGCCAAGACTTAATCGTAGACGTTTCGCCTACGCGTTCCTTCGATTCCGAGCCACGCTCGCACTATTATCAACTTTCCTTTAACACGATTTCAAGATCTCGACACACTCCCATCTTTCAAGCCTTGCTTGAACTCGTCGTTTCACTTGGCTGGATCGTGCACGCATTCCAAGCGTCCCCAAAATACATGCATTCAGCCAAGCCGCATGATAAAGAATTTGTCATTCTCACTCGAGTCGCATCGTGCACATACCCAGGCGTCCCTGAAATATATGCATGTCAGCCGAGTCTCGTGAGCAGGGTTTCCTATATTCGTGATCCACGCCATCCATCCATGCCAATCCTCAAGATCAATCATTCCGATTGCTAACACTTGAAACAGGGCGTTTCGCCTAACCGCTAGGCCAATCTTTGCGAGGCTAAGTCAATGTCAGGATTGGAATCATAGTTCCCCAACAATAATGCCAACACTGACCCCAATCCTAGGGTCAAACCAAAGTCGATCATACGGGGTTTTCTACCCAAGCTCGCGTCACTCAGATTTCTAAACATCAAGCACGATCACCTATTCGCCTCAGCGCATTCGTTGCGCGTATTCGAATCCCTTCAATTCACTAATTCTAACCAATTCACGTATTCGATCACGAGGTCGTCTCGCTCGACAATACGTTGCGCCCCAATCTCACGCGAGTCTGATAATCTGCGGTGGTTCATGAATCACCATGCAACGCTCCCGCGGAATAATCATTCTCATCGGGGCGTAACTCTTGTTTGAGTTTAGACTCATTCATTCTCGATACGCGGATTGGACCTACTCAATCCTCAAGTTCAATCGACAAGCACACCAATTTCATTCTCGAGTCACCTTCGCGTCAAACCAAAAATCGAAGCACAAATTGTCGCACCGTGCAAGTTCGACCACTCCCGCTGTATGAATCACCATACCAGCGCTCACGCAGAGTGATCGCCCTAATCGGCGTGACGCATGTGCGAGGCTGGAGTAGCACTCGCATAAGACAAGAACATCAACGTTGTGGTTGTCGACGAAGCAAATCCAAAAGCAAATCCAAACATTCCAGTTTTCATCCAAGCCAAGTTCGATAGTTCGATCGTCATTCGTTCAACTTAGAAAATCCTCGAGCCAAGCCTATCCTTTCCTCGACACATTTTAATATCCCGATTATAGCATCCATCGAAACAATGACATTTGCACGATCGTCATTTGCCGAGTCAGAGTACCCCCGAGTTATCGCATATCGATCTTTGATACGCCTCAATACCATCGACGACATGCGTAACCTGACGATCTTCCTTTGCAACCAATTTCAAGTCGTGCGACTAATGCTATTGTCCGAGTTGGATATTCCACAATTTTTCTCGATATTCAAGATCAAGTTCGATCGCCATTCCTTAAGCTCGTTTCAAGATCGTCGTTCAAAACTCAAGTCACATTTCAGTTGCATCAATCCAAAATCGTACGCGCGATCCTCTATGTTTCCTCGATCAAGACCATTCATTTTCATTCATCGTTCCGAATCGTTTTCTAACTCGCGTTGCTCATTCACAAGTTGTCCGAACGAGATGCTCGTTTGGGACATTCGAAGTCACGACCAACTAAGCGAGACGCGTTCTAAGGTTTTGCGCGATCGCATCGCCTCGCCGACATACTCGTAATCCTCAATATTCACTCGAACAATTTCCAAGATGAACCATACACCAACCGGATTCGAGCCACTCGACTAGTCGTCGACACTCATTCTTATTCTTCTCCGAACCTATCACATACACCACTCGGATTCAAGCTATACGATCTAGTCCTCAATCACATTCGCATCATTCGCTAAGACATCCTTCAAATTCGTTCGACGAATCGCTAGCGTAGTCGCTCGCGTCGTATCGACGCACTAAGTCGTTCGCACTATTTCCTCAAAATCCAAATCAATCTTTCGTGTACGCCTAAGCGTTAGTTCGATAGCGTTCCTATCGATAGACACTCTAAGTATATCTTCTTTCCCGACCAAGCGATACTTGATATCGCTCGCGACTCATTTGCACCAAGGGTCGAGGTGCGCGATGCGCAACACAACTTAGCCAAAAGGCCGTGTGTATAGCCATCCCGTACGGACTATATTCCGAGTTTGCACGCTCAATTGCTAGGGTCGACGTTGGACTAATTAGGCATGCACGCGACTTGCTAAGGTCAACGTAGGACTATTCGGGCACACATGCAACTTTGCTAACATTAGCACATATTCTCTATCGAGTCAAGTTTGCAACGTTCGGCACAAAGGCCTTATCGACGCATTTGGCAACGGCCTACCGATGCGTTAGATTAAACGCTTGTACGAGCTTTCGAAAATATTTAGACTTATTGTATGGACATGCCGAGGGACATTTGAGAGAGAGCGCACCAACGATAACAACTTGCAGAAGCAACAGAGTTTTGCTGAAACATCGAAGTTAAAGAATTCAATCGACGGTCCAAGGACGTAAAGCCGTGCTCTGATACCACTATGTCACGCCCCGCTCCCGTAGGAGCGATCGTCCTCGCTAAGGCGTGATGCCGCACGAGCCTAGATTGCGCTCGTGCAAGGCTGATTCCATAACGGCCGATTACAGCGGCTGCGACGGGGTCGTCGCACAGAAGTCCCGTGCAGAGACATTGATTTATAGCAGCGGAATTAAAGAAGAACACATGAACACAAGTCATTCAAAAGAATCTCTTTTTATTGATATTGAATACAAGATTACATCTGTGGGCGCAAGGCCAAATTTACAATGTCTCTCGTGCTCACTTTTCTCTCATTTACAAGTCACTCTGCTCTCTCTCATCTCTCGATACAATACTTGAATCCAGCGGAAGCTTTGGAAGGCGATGTCCATACATTATGTCCTGTATAAGTCTTCAGTTCTCACGGCCGCACGCTTCGAATCGCCAAGGGACTCCGTGCCTCGACGCATCCAAGCGAGCTCCGCGCCACGAGCTTCTACCTGTGCCTGCACATGAAACACTGTGTGGGTGTCAGTACCACTGTACTGGTGGAGTGAGCTCCTCGCCCACCCATACAAAACCTACACGTTTCATTTACTTTGTGCAACATAAACCCTTTTTCGATTGTCTTTCTATTCTTGCCTTAGGATCAGTTTTAGGACCGGCGCCTTAGCGCAACTTGTGTATCGGAACCATCTCGTGCTTGCAATGTCAACGTTAACTCATACTTGTCACTAGACCACTCCTCGTGCCCACAACGTTAACCTATCAAGTCGTGTTCGCCTTACGGCCATAATCAGAGACGCAACTACACGAAGGACTCCATTTCCTTGCCTCTAGACCTTTCTCGTGCTTGCATTGTCGACGCACCGACTTATACTTGTCTTTCGTGCCAAACTCTGGGACGTAATGACTCGGTCGTGCCATAACTCGATTCGTGCTTCAATATCTCCGTGGCAGCGCCTCCCCGCTTAGTCTCGCCTACACTTGTGTTGTGACAACGCGGCCATGCCTCATATTTCGAGGCCGTGCCCAGTAACTCAACGTAACTTCACACAACTTGCCCTACGGCCCTTCTCGACTTAACTCGCGACAGCTCAAGCCTAACTCATGCAATTCTATGCCAACAACTTAACACTCGACGCCACATCTCGTGTCGAAGCACGCCGCCTTCTCGCTGTAGCCAAATCTTAGGCCCAGACATTGTGTTCACTAACTTCATACACTTTTTAACTCAACTCAATCCAAAGGCACGCACGCGGATTGCCGCCCGTGCCGACACATCTATATGAAAGGTCACTGGCATTAACTAGCCATCTTGGACATAGCCTGGCAATACGGGACCCTTGCAACGCAAGTAGCTAGCCCCGATGCAAGTCCCCGTCTTACCGATCGCCTTACCAGCGTTGCCTATTACCCAGCTCGGCTATAACCTGTTTCTTCCTAGGCCGAGTCGGTGCCCATGGCCCAGGGCTGCCGCTCGAAGAAACCATCGCCCTTGTCGACAAGTTGTCCATGACCACGCGCCTACGCTAACTTCTAGACTTAACGTAATGCATGGTCTTATTATTATCACAGTTCCTTTGCTTTACTCTTTCCACTTTTCACACTTCATTCGCAGAGCCCAAACCAGGGTTGCCTCGGCGACTGAACCACAGTCCCGACATATTTTCTCTCGGCGACTAACCATCGCTTAGACTAAACATTCTTTGAACTCAGGGAACGGCTACTGCATAGCCTTCCAACTTAACTTGAACATAACGTGTTTCCTAAGTATCGACCGATCGTGGCTAACTTTCCACTGAACCAACCGTGGCTCGTGCCTCTAAACCGACTCGTGTTCGACGCAACGCTGTCGCCCAAGTCATACTTCATATGACGGGCCTTGGGGTCGTGGGACTATTTATCTTGACAACCGCAGAATAAGCGGGACAGCACGTAGAATAACTTAGGTCGACCGGCATAACTTTGCCTAACTCACTCAAGCCTACAACTTAACCCAAGGGACGAGCAAAGGCTATGCCAAGCCTTGCGGGACAGGATCGTGCATGCTTTAGCAAGCATTTGTGTAGGCGACGCCTATGACTTAGGCTAACTCTCCGCTTTTGCACCGAAGACCAACTTTCCTTCTCCCAAGCCACGGGACGAAGGACCGAGTGTCATTTTCAAAGCACGCCGTGCACCAACTCTAAGCCGACCGTGGGACGTTTTCCATGTTCTAACTCATTTCGAACCGTCGGGATTATTCCCTTAGCTATGTGGATGCGTAGCTTTTATTTATCAAGCCTAACTTGTGCAAGTTGAAAACACGATTTATTATGTGAAGGCAAAGATGAGGAGAGTTCACCGAAACTACCCCACCTGAACGATGTCTCCGGGCGAGCCGTTGCGAGGCTAAGGCCGAACGCCGTCGGCGTTTCGATTCCTCCGATTGACTTTGCGGGACGGGGCACTACATCATACACCACTCAGAACAAGTCTCGTCCTCGAGACTTTCCTGAAGGCAAGCTATCCTACCATTTCTATGGCCAAGACTTAATCGTAGACGTTTCGCCTACGCGTTCCTTCGATTCCGAGCCACGCTCGCACTATTATCAACTTTCCTTTAACACGATTTCAAGATCTCGACACACTCCCATCTTTCAAGCCTTGCTTGAACTCGTCGTTTCACTTGGCTGGATCGTGCACGCATTCCAAGCGTCCCCAAAATACATGCATTCAGCCAAGCCGCATGATAAAGAATTTGTCATTCTCACTCGAGTCGCATCGTGCACATACCCAGGCGTCCCTGAAATATATGCATGTCAGCCGAGTCTCGTGAGCAGGGTTTCCTATATTCGTGATCCACGCCATCCATCCATGCCAATCCTCAAGATCAATCATTCCGATTGCTAACACTTGAAACAGGGCGTTTCGCCTAACCGCTAGGCCAATCTTTGCGAGGCTAAGTCAATGTCAGGATTGGAATCATAGTTCCCCAACAATAATGCCAACACTGACCCCAATCCTAGGGTCAAACCAAAGTCGATCATACGGGGTTTTCTACCCAAGCTCGCGTCACTCAGATTTCTAAACATCAAGCACGATCACCTATTCGCCTCAGCGCATTCGTTGCGCGTATTCGAATCCCTTCAATTCACTAATTCTAACCAATTCACGTATTCGATCACGAGGTCGTCTCGCTCGACAATACGTTGCGCCCCAATCTCACGCGAGTCTGATAATCTGCGGTGGTTCATGAATCACCATGCAACGCTCCCGCGGAATAATCATTCTCATCGGGGCGTAACTCTTGTTTGAGTTTAGACTCATTCATTCTCGATACGCGGATTGGACCTACTCAATCCTCAAGTTCAATCGACAAGCACACCAATTTCATTCTCGAGTCACCTTCGCGTCAAACCACAAATCGAAGCACAAATTGTCGCACCGTGCAAGTTCGACCACTCCCGCTGTATGAATCACCATACCAGCGCTCACGCAGAGTGATCGCCCTAATCGGCGTGACGCATGTGCGAGGCTGGAGTAGCACTCGCATAAGACAAGAACATCAACGTTGTGGTTGTCGACGAAGCAAATCCAAAAGCAAATCCAAACATTCCAGTTTTCATCCAAGCCAAGTTCGATAGTTCGATCGTCATTCGTTCAACTTAGAAAATCCTCGAGCCAAGCCTATCCTTTCCTCGACACATTTTAATATCCCGATTATAGCATCCATCGAAACAATGACATTTGCACGATCGTCATTTGCCGAGTCAGAGTACCCCCGAGTTATCGCATATCGATCTTTGATACGCCTCAATACCATCGACGACATGCGTAACCTGACGATCTTCCTTTGCAACCAATTTCAAGTCGTGCGACTAATGCTATTGTCCGAGTTGGATATTCCACAATTTTTCTCGATATTCAAGATCAAGTTCGATCGCCATTCCTTAAGCTCGTTTCAAGATCGTCGTTCAAAACTCAAGTCACATTTCAGTTGCATCAATCCAAAATCGTACGCGCGATCCTCTTATGTTTCCTCGATCAAGACCATTCATTTTCATTCATCGTTCCGAATCGTTTTCTAACTCGCGTTGCTCATTCACAAGTTGTCCGAACGAGATGCTCGTTTGGGACATTCGAAGTCACGACCAACTAAGCGAGACGCGTTCTAAGGTTTTGCGCGATCGCATCGCCTCGCCGACATACTCGTAATCCTCAATATTCACTCGAACAATTTCCAAGATGAACCATACACCAACCGGATTCGAGCCACTCGACTAGTCGTCGACACTCATTCTTATTCTTCTCCGAACCTATCACATACACCACTCGGATTCAAGCTATACGATCTAGTCCTCAATCACATTCGCATCATTCGCTAAGACATCCTTCAAATTCGTTCGACGAATCGCTAGCGTAGTCGCTCGCGTCGTATCGACGCACTAAGTCGTTCGCACTATTTCCTCAAAATCCAAATCAATCTTTCGTGTACGCCTAAGCGTTAGTTCGATAGCGTTCCTATCGATAGACACTCTAAGTATATCTTCTTTCCCGACCAAGCGATACTTGATATCGCTCGCGACTCATTTGCACCAAGGGTCGAGGTGCGCGATGCGCAACACAACTTAGCCAAAAGGCCGTGTGTATAGCCATCCCGTACGGACTATATTCCGAGTTTGCACGCTCAATTGCTAGGGTCGACGTTGGACTAATTAGGCATGCACGCGACTTGCTAAGGTCAACGTAGGACTATTCGGGCACACATGCAACTTTGCTAACATTAGCACATATTCTCTATCGAGTCAAGTTTGCAACGTTCGGCACAAAGGCCTTATCGACGCATTTGGCAACGGCCTACCGATGCGTTAGATTAAACGCTTGTACGAGCTTTCGAAAATATTTAGACTTATTGTATGGACATGCCGAGGGACATTTGAGAGAGAGCGCACCAACGATAACAACTTGCAGAAGCAACAGAGTTTTGCTGAAACATCGAAGTTAAAGAATTCAATCGACGGTCCAAGGACGTAAAGCCGTGCTCTGATACCACTATGTCACGCCCCGCTCCCGTAGGAGCGATCGTCCTCGCTAAGGCGTGATGCCGCACGAGCCTAGATTGCGCTCGTGCAAGGCTGATTCCATAACGGCCGATTACAGCGGCTGCGACGGGGTCGTCGCACAGAAGTCCCGTGCAGAGACATTGATTTATAGCAGCGGAATTAAAGAAGAACACATGAACACAAGTCATTCAAAAGAATCTCTTTTTATTGATATTGAATACAAGATTACATCTGTGGGCGCAAGGCCAAATTTACAATGTCTCTCGTGCTCACTTTTCTCTCATTTACAAGTCACTCTGCTCTCTCTCATCTCTCGATACAATACTTGAATCCAGCGGAAGCTTTGGAAGGCGATGTCCATACATTATGTCCTGTATAAGTCTTCAGTTCTCACGGCCGCACGCTTCGAATCGCCAAGGGACTCCGTGCCTCGACGCATCCAAGCGAGCTCCGCGCCACGAGCTTCTACCTGTGCCTGCACATGAAACACTGTGTGGGTGTCAGTACCACTGTACTGGTGGAGTGAGCTCCTCGCCCACCCATACAAAACCTACACGTTTCATTTACTTTGTGCAACATAAACCCTTTTTCGATTGTCTTTCTATTCTTGCCTTAGGATCAGTTTTAGGACCGGCGCCTTAGCGCAACTTGTGTATCGGAACCATCTCGTGCTTGCAATGTCAACGTTAACTCATACTTGTCACTAGACCACTCCTCGTGCCCACAACGTTAACCTATCAAGTCGTGTTCGCCTTACGGCCATAATCAGAGACGCAACTACACGAAGGACTCCATTTCCTTGCCTCTAGACCTTTCTCGTGCTTGCATTGTCGACGCACCGACTTATACTTGTCTTTCGTGCCAAACTCTGGGACGTAATGACTCGGTCGTGCCATAACTCGATTCGTGCTTCAATATCTCCGTGGCAGCGCCTCCCCGCTTAGTCTCGCCTACACTTGTGTTGTGACAACGCGGCCATGCCTCATATTTCGAGGCCGTGCCCAGTAACTCAACGTAACTTCACACAACTTGCCCTACGGCCCTTCTCGACTTAACTCGCGACAGCTCAAGCCTAACTCATGCAATTCTATGCCAACAACTTAACACTCGACGCCACATCTCGTGTCGAAGCACGCCGCCTTCTCGCTGTAGCCAAATCTTAGGCCCAGACATTGTGTTCACTAACTTCATACACTTTTTAACTCAACTCAATCCAAAGGCACGCACGCGGATTGCCGCCCGTGCCGACACATCTATATGAAAGGTCACTGGCATTAACTAGCCATCTTGGACATAGCCTGGCAATACGGGACCCTTGCAACGCAAGTAGCTAGCCCCGATGCAAGTCCCCGTCTTACCGATCGCCTTACCAGCGTTGCCTATTACCCAGCTCGGCTATAACCTGTTTCTTCCTAGGCCGAGTCGGTGCCCATGGCCCAGGGCTGCCGCTCGAAGAAACCATCGCCCTTGTCGACAAGTTGTCCATGACCACGCGCCTACGCTAACTTCTAGACTTAACGTAATGCATGGTCTTATTATTATCACAGTTCCTTTGCTTTACTCTTTCCACTTTTCACACTTCATTCGCAGAGCCCAAACCAGGGTTGCCTCGGCGACTGAACCACAGTCCCGACATATTTTCTCTCGGCGACTAACCATCGCTTAGACTAAACATTCTTTGAACTCAGGGAACGGCTACTGCATAGCCTTCCAACTTAACTTGAACATAACGTGTTTCCTAAGTATCGACCGATCGTGGCTAACTTTCCACGGAACCAACCGTGGCTCGTGCCTCTAAACCGACTCGTGTTCGACGCAACGCTGTCGCCCAAGTCATACTTCATATGACGGGCCTTGGGGTCGTGGGACTATTTATCTTGACAACCGCAGAATAAGCGGGACAGCACGTAGAATAACTTAGGTCGACCGGCATAACTTTGCCTAACTCACTCAAGCCTACAACTTAACCCAAGGGACGAGCAAAGGCTATGCCAAGCCTTGCGGGACAGGATCGTGCATGCTTTAGCAAGCATTTGTGTAGGCGACGCCTATGACTTAGGCTAACTCTCCGCTTTTGCACCGAAGACCAACTTTCCTTCTCCCAAGCCACGGGACGAAGGACCGAGTATCATTTTCAAAGCACGCCGTGCACCAACTCTAAGCCGACCGTGGGACGTTTTCCATGTTCTAACTCATTTCGAACCGTCGGGATTATTCCCTTAGCTATGTGGATGCGTAGCTTTTATTTATCAAGCCTAACTTGTGCAAGTTGAAAACACGATTTATTATGTGAAGGCAAAGATGAGAAGAGTTCACCGAAACTACCCTACCTGAACGATGTCTCCGGGCGAGCCGTTGCGAGGCTAAGGCCGAACGCCGTCGGCGTTTCGATTCCTCCGATTGACTTTGCGGGACGGGGCACTACATCATACACCACTCAGAACAAGTCTCGTCCTCGAGACTTTCCTGAAGGCAAGCTATCCTACCATTTCTATGGCCAAGACTTAATCGTAGACGTTTCGCCTACGCGTTCCTTCGATTCCGAGCCACGCTCGCACTATTATCAACTTTCCTTTAACACGATTTCAAGATCTCGACACACTCCCATCTTTCAAGCCTTGCTTGAACTCGTCTTTCACTTGGCTGGATCGTGCACGCATTCCAAGCGTCCCCAAAATACATGCATTCAGCCAAGCCGCATGATAAAAAATTTGTCATTCTCACTCGAGTCGCATCGTGCACATACCCAGGCGTCCCTGAAATATATGCATGTCAGCCGAGTCTCGTGAGCAGGGTTTCCTATATTCGTGATCCACGCCATCCATCCATGCCAATCCTCAAGATCAATCATTCCGATTGCTAACACTTGAAACAGGGCGTTTCGCCTAACCGCTAGGCCAATCTTTGCGAGGCTAAGTCAATGTCAGGATTGGAATCATAGTTCCCCAACAATAATGCCAACACTGACCCCAATCCTAGGGTCAAACCAAAGTCGATCATACGGGGTTTTCTACCCAAGCTCGCGTCACTCAGATTTCTAAACATCAAGCACGATCACCTATTCGCCTCAGCGCATTCGTTGCGCGTATTCGAATCCCTTCAATTCACTAATTCTAACCAATTCACGTATTCGATCACGAGGTCGTCTCGCTCGACAATACGTTGCGCCCCAATCTCACGCGAGTCTGATAATCTGCGGTGGTTCATGAATCACCATGCAACGCTCCCGCGGAATAATCATTCTCATCGGGGCGTAACTCTTGTTTGAGTTTAGACTCATTCATTCTCGATACGCGGATTGGACCTACTCAATCCTCAAGTTCAATCGACAAGCACACCAATTTCATTCTCGAGTCACCTTCGCGTCAAACCACAAATCGAAGCACAAATTGTCGCACCGTGCAAGTTCGACCACTCCCGCTGTATGAATCACCATACCAGCGCTCACGCAGAGTGATCGCCCTAATCGGCGTGACGCATGTGCGAGGCTGGAGTAGCACTCGCATAAGACAAGAACATCAACGTTGTGGTTGTCGACGAAGCAAATCCAAAAGCAAATCCAAACATTCCAGTTTTCATCCAAGCCAAGTTCGATAGTTCGATCGTCATTCGTTCAACTTAGAAAATCCTCGAGCCAAGCCTATCCTTTCCTCGACACATTTTAATATCCCGATTATAGCATCCATCGAAACAATGACATTTGCACGATCGTCATTTGCCGAGTCAGAGTACCCCCGAGTTATCGCATATCGATCTTTGATACGCCTCAATACCATCGACGACATGCGTAACCTGACGATCTTCCTTTGCAACCAATTTCAAGTCGTGCGACTAATGCTATTGTCCGAGTTGGATATTCCACAATTTTTCTCGATATTCAAGATCAAGTTCGATCGCCATTCCTTAAGCTCGTTTCAAGATCGTCGTTCAAAACTCAAGTCACATTTCAGTTACATCAATCCAAAATCGTACGCGCGATCCTCTATGTTTCCTCGATCAAGACCATTCATTTTCATTCATCGTTCCGAATCGTTTTCTAACTCGCGTTGCTCATTCACAAGTTGTCCGAACGAGATGCTCGTTTGGGACATTCGAAGTCACGACCAACTAAGCGAGACGCGTTCTAAGGTTTTGCGCGATCGCATCGCCTCGCCGACATACTCGTAATCCTCAATATTCACTCGAACAATTTCCAAGATGAACCATACACCAACCGGATTCGAGCCACTCGACTAGTCGTCGACACTCATTCTTATTCTTCTCCGAACCTATCACATACACCACTCGGATTCAAGCTATACGATCTAGTCCTCAATCACATTCGCATCATTCGCTAAGACATCCTTCAAATTCGTTCGACGAATCGCTAGCGTAGTCGCTCGCGTCGTATCGACGCACTAAGTCGTTCGCACTATTTCCTCAAAATCCAAATCAATCTTTCGTGTACGCCTAAGCGTTAGTTCGATAGCGTTCCTATCGATAGACACTCTAAGTATATCTTCTTTCCCGACCAAGCGATACTTGATATCGCTCGCGACTCATTTGCACCAAGGGTCGAGGTGCGCGATGCGCAACACAACTTAGCCAAAAGGCCGTGTGTATAGCCATCCCGTACGGACTATATTCCGAGTTTGCACGCTCAATTGCTAGGGTCGACGTTGGACTAATTAGGCATGCACGCGACTTGCTAAGGTCAACGTAGGACTATTCGGGCACACATGCAACTTTGCTAACATTAGCACATATTCTCTATCGAGTCAAGTTTGCAACGTTCGGCACAAAGGCCTTATCGACGCATTTGGCAACGGCCTACCGATGCGTTAGATTAAACGCTTGTACGAGCTTTCGAAAATATTTAGACTTATTGTATGGACATGCCGAGGGACATTTGAGAGAGAGCGCACCAACGATAACAACTTGCAGAAGCAACAGAGTTTTGCTGAAACATCGAAGTTAAAGAATTCAATCGACGGTCCAAGGACGTAAAGCCGTGCTCTGATACCACTATGTCACGCCCCGCTCCCGTAGGAGCGATCGTCCTCGCTAAGGCGTGATACCGCACGAGCCTAGATTGCGCTCGTGCAAGGCTGATTCCATAACGGCCGATTACAGCGGCTGCGACGGGGTCGTCGCACAGAAGTCCCGTGCAGAGACATTGATTTATAGCAGCGGAATTAAAGAAGAACACATGAACACAAGTCATTCAAAAGAATCTCTTTTTATTGATATTGAATACAAGATTACATCTGTGGGCGCAAGGCCAAATTTACAATGTCTCTCGTGCTCACTTTTCTCTCATTTACAAGTCACTCTGCTCTCTCTCATCTCTCGATACAATACTTGAATCCAGCGGAAGCTTTGGAAGGCGATGTCCATACATTATGTCCTGTATAAGTCTTCAGTTCTCACGGCCGCACGCTTCGAATCGCCAAGGGACTCCGTGCCTCGACGCATCCAAGCGAGCTCCGCGCCACGAGCTTCTACCTGTGCCTGCACATGAAACACTGTGTGGGTGTCAGTACCACTGTACTGGTGGAGTGAGCTCCTCGCCCACCCATACAAAACCTACACGTTTTATTTACTTTGTGCAACATAAACCCTTTTTCGATTGTCTTTCTATTCTTGCCTTAGGATCAGTTTTAGGACCGGCGCCTTAGCGCAACTTGTGTATCGGAACCATCTCGTGCTTGCAATGTCAACGTTAACTCATACTTGTCACTAGACCACTCCTCGTGCCCACAACGTTAACCTATCAAGTCGTGTTCGCCTTACGGCCATAATCAGAGACGCAACTACACGAAGGACTCCATTTCCTTGCCTCTAGACCTTTCTCGTGCTTGCATTGTCGACGCACCGACTTATACTTGTCTTTCGTGCCAAACTCTGGGACGTAATGACTCGGTCGTGCCATAACTCGATTCGTGCTTCAATATCTCCGTGGCAGCGCCTCCCCGCTTAGTCTCGCCTACACTTGTGTTGTGACAACGCGGCCATGCCTCATATTTCGAGGCCGTGCCCAGTAACTCAACGTAACTTCACACAACTTGCCCTACGGCCCTTCTCGACTTAACTCGCGACAGCTCAAGCCTAACTCATGCAATTCTATGCCAACAACTTAACACTCGACGCCACATCTCGTGTCGAAGCACGCCGCCTTCTCGCTGTAGCCAAATCTTAGGCCCAGACATTGTGTTCACTAACTTCACACACTTTTTAACTCAACTCAATCCAAAGGCACGCACGCGGATTGCCGCCCGTGCCGACACATCTATATGAAAGGTCACTGGCATTAACTAGCCATCTTGGACATAGCCTGGCAATACGGGACCCTTGCAACGCAAGTAGCTAGCCCCGATGCAAGTCCCCGTCTTACCGATCGCCTTACCAGCGTTGCCTATTACCCAGCTCGGCTATAACCTGTTTCTTCCTAGGCCGAGTCGGTGCCCATGGCCCAGGGCTGCCGCTCGAAGAAACCATCGCCCTTGTCGACAAGTTGTCCATGACCACGCGCCTACGCTAACTTCTAGACTTAACGTAATGCATGGTCTTATTATTATCACAGTTCCTTTGCTTTACTCTTTCCACTTTTCACACTTCATTCGCAGAGCCCAAACCAGGGTTGCCTCGGCGACTGAACCACAGTCCCGACATATTTTCTCTCGGCGACTAACCATCGCTTAGACTAAACATTCTTTGAACTCAGGGAACGGCTACTGCATAGCCTTCCAACTTAACTTGAACATAACGTGTTTCCTAAGTATCGACCGATCGTGGCTAACTTTCCACTGAACCAACCGTGGCTCGTGCCTCTAAACCGACTCGTGTTCGACGCAACGCTGTCGCCCAAGTCATACTTCATATGACGGGCCTTGGGGTCGTGGGACTATTTATCTTGACAACCGCAGAATAAGCGGGACAGCACGTAGAATAACTTAGGTCGACCGGCATAACTTTGCCTAACTCACTCAAGCCTACAACTTAACCCAAGGGACGAGCAAAGGCTATGCCAAGCCTTGCGGGACAGGACCGTGCATGCTTTAGCAAGCATTTGTGCAGGCGACGCCTATGACTTAGGCTAACTCTCCGCTTTTGCACCGAAGACCAACTTTCCTTCTCCCAAGCCACGGGACGAAGGACCGAGTGTCATTTTCAAAGCACGCCGTGCACCAACTCTAAGCCGACCGTGGGACGTTTTCCATGTTCTAACTCATTTCGAACCGTCGGGATTATTCCCTTAGCTATGTGGATGCGTAGCTTTTATTTATCAAGCCTAACTTGTGCAAGTTGAAAACACGATTTATTATGTGAAGGCAAAGATGAGGAGAGTTCACCGAAACTACCCCACCTGAACGATGTCTCCGGGCGAGCCGTTGCGAGGCTAAGGCCGAACGCCGTCGGCGTTTCGATTCCTCCGATTGACTTTGCGGGACGGGGCACTACAAGATATATCAGTTGGTCATACTTTTCTCTATAAAGAGCTAGTACGGTCATATAACGGCAGTTTCTTTTGGGGGATTATAAAAAAGGGTTGTGGGTTGTTCTTTTATGTACTCCAAGCACCCAAACTTGCATATATTATCAAGAAAAAACTCTCAAAATACCTAAGAGCTTTCATTTGCCAAAATTCATCAAATTGGAGTGAAAGTGAGAGCCTTATTGGATTTTTATTTTGTGTTCAAGAAGATCAACATTTCTCTTACAAAAGAGGTTACATCAAAAAGGAAGTATTGGAGTCCACAAGCATTCCAAACCAAGCTCGGGTTTGGTGTGGCGGACACTCGACACAACTTTGTGTGCTTGAAGTTGGCAAGTTCTTTGAGTCATAGCTCGCAGTTGTAATTATTTTTATAATAATGGATTAAAGTCGGAGAATGTCCTAGAACTTGAGTGCCTCACCGAGGATACCAACATACATCAAGTGTTTGCGATCTTAACTTACTTTCTTGTGCTTATTTTAAATGCTCATCATTGTCTTTTAAGTATAATCTTATAAAATCCGTATTCACTCTCCTTTAGGTTTACCTTCACAATACGTCTCCTATATGAGGCAACACCGACAAGGCATTAATTTTTGTACTTGTTCCGCCTAGATGGTGATTCTTACTATATGAGATTAGATATAACACTAGTATTCAAGTGTCTCATGAACAAGTTAACTAGCTTATATTGTAGTATTGTTAGTTTAGGCCACGAGACTTGTTTGTAATATGATTGACTTCCAGACAATAGGCACTTGGATTCTTCAAATAAGTCTTCATACATGTCCACCAAAGAATCCACCTCTGAAACTTCCTCCTTGGATAAGCCATCAAATTATGGGTCTTTAAAGCCTCCTTGTCCTCCTCAGACCTCACCAGCAGAAGTATAAAATAATTACTTTTGTTTGCCAAATGTTTCTCCTATAACGTCGTTACAATGGATATCACGTCGTCCTTAACTAGATTTACATATATTTTCTTTCTTCCTTGATGAATCAATACATTGTTTCTCTCTGGTATATCATAGCATCTCCTCTCCACAGATACATCCCCTAATAGTGTTAAGATTGTGGAACTTTGATCAAATTTCCCACTGTACATCTATCCCTAATTAGCTTATCCAACTTTTTGTTAGAAATTTTTTTATACGTTCGCATGATAATACGGTAGTAGGGTTAGTTCGATAATATATTAGAAGTTGTTGGCCTCCCTAATCATTTGTTAAAAGTAAGACTTCAATATCTTGTAATTGTAACTCTCTTGAAATAATAAATTAACATGTGCGGCCATAGACGTAAAAGAATATTTTTGGACCAATTGTGTTATTGTGATTCTTCTTC
The DNA here is from genome assembly GCA_029216955.1 of Iris pallida. Classification (NCBI taxonomy): domain Eukaryota; kingdom Viridiplantae; phylum Streptophyta; class Magnoliopsida; order Asparagales; family Iridaceae; genus Iris; species Iris pallida. Next base: position 15,852,804 of record JANAVB010025794.1, read on the forward strand.
TTTCTCGGCACCACGTTCATAAGAAGTATCACTTGGCATACTTCAAGTTGTATTACCTCACAAGTCACCTCATTTATATACTCTTCTCCAAGAGAAAAATATAAAAGAGCATTGACTCGTAATCTTCAATTTGCCTCCTTCTGGATCCACCCCAAAGCATACGGCTCCGGATGCGGTGTAGCCTCTAGCCCTAGTTTCGCAACCAAGTCCTTCAAAATCAAGTTCTTCTGAATCCCATGTAAAGTATCACATCCCCTAGACTTGTTTTACTTGCAGCTTAAGATGGAAAAACTCCTAAGCATCAAGATCCTGAGAGATCCCTCGTTTTAAGACGTGATCAATGCAATCATTAGGTTCAGTTCGTAGTGTCCCTTTAACTCCAGCTACCGTAGTCATAGCGGCCTTCTCCTTCTTCTTGGAGTCGTTTTTTTTCTTTTTTGTCCTTTTGCTTCTGGTATAAACCAATGGCTAGCCTCTTCGTGACTTCTACTATCAAATAATCGCGGTGAAGATTTGTGATCCTCATATTTCTCATTTCCTCCTTGTGCTTCTTATCCTTAGACAAATCCTTCACCTTCTTGTCCATCTTATTTTTTGCCTCAATGGTGAATGCCTTCTTGCTAGCATCTTGAATATCCTGAATCACAAGGAATATCAACTCTTTTCGAATTTACCAATAAAGATCACTGAAGTACTTCCTTAGTGTCACCGTGTGTCCGTGTCTTCTATGGATATATTCAATAGCATAGTCTGCTTGTAAAACTCGGTCGTGTAGTCCTACACGCTTTGTTCGTACTTTTGTCTTAGGAGTGTCACATCAACTATCTTTGCTTCTCATAGCATAATAAGAGAAGCATGTTCAAACGATGAATTGTAAAGTCTCTCCAAAGGATGTGAGAGACGTCGTGAAATCCCATATAGGAATGTCACCTCAACTTCAGCCAAGCAAAACATACCTTTTGACGATCATTATATCCATAGATTGTAAAGTCATTAGTTGCTTGATCCAAGAGCCAACTTTTTCGTACCAACTATTCCATCGGACATAGGTATATTCAAGGTTGTGAAAAGCGCTAGGCGCTAGTCGGGCGGACACCTTCCGCCTAGCGCCTAGCCCACCTAGGCGGGTGCTTAGGCGGACGCCTAGATATAGGCGGTTCAAAAAAATAAAAAGAATCTGAAAAAATCTACTAAAAATTGCAGAAAAAATCCATAAAACCCCAAAACATGCATAGTTGGATGTCAGGGGGATTAGGCGGGCACCTAAGCGGACATCGGGCGGGCACCCAGCGCCTAGCGCCTAGGCGCCGCCTAGGCGGTCTAGGCGGACGCCTTTTAGAACAGAGGGTATATTAATTCTTGCCTCAACACAAAATAGTTGCATGAGATTGGCCCCTTAGATACCGACTCTACTTGATGCTCCCTCCCATAGTTTTAAAAGGCGAAAGGCGCACCAAGGCGCAAACGTTCCTGGAGCCTGAGGCGCTAGGCGCAAGGCTCAAGACGCGCCTTTTGAAAGCTAGGCGTACTTTTTTCTTTATATGTAAAAAATATCTACATTAAAAAACTTAGCTACATAGAAGTCCAAATTCCCTGAAAATATCACTAATTATAGGCACAAAATTATTCTTTATATATATATATATATATTTTTTTTTTTTTTTTTGGAAAAAGGGTAAATTTTATTCCATCATCTCAATAAGGTTACAACATAGAGATACAATCCCGATTCAGGGGGACATTACTAGTACATCCGACTCAATGTTATGAAGTATGCCCACCAATGGGGTGGATAGTCCCTCATAAATGCGCCGGTTCCTCTCCCGCCAGACATGCCAAACTGAAGCAGCAAGTCTCAATCTAGCACACCTAGCCCAGCTCTGCTCTTTGCCCCTGCAATCCCCAATCCACTTAAGGATTTCTCTGAAGTCACGCTCCCTTCCAACCCCTCCCAAGTGTCTCCGGCTCTGCTCTGCCCAGATGCTCCACGTCACATGGCACTGAAAGAACAGATGCCTAATGGATTCAGTCTCTGTCGCACACAAAACACACTTAGGGTCAGGGACAGAAACTCCGAACCGCAGCAATCTGTCCCGAGTAAGCAGCCGGCCCATCACCAGTTTGTATGCAGACAGTTGCATTTTCCTGGCTAGCCCCTTCCCCCAGACAAAGTCGAACTCCTCAATATCATCGAAGTGAGTGCGGACAAGGTCGTAGCAGCTGCTAAATCGGAACTCCCCTGCACCCACCGAGCGGCCAGGAGGGGCCCAAATCCAGACATCAGACAGTGCCGTAGGAGTGATCTGCACCTGTCTGATCTCCTCCCCTAACGGAGCAGTGAAACGGTACTCCTCTGGCCTCCAGACCCCACCACGGATGATGTGCCTACACGTCAGACCCCTGTATGCCACGCCGTCCCGCTGGGGGCCCAGTATCTCCAGGAGAGACTGACCTGAGATCCACGGATCGAGCCATAGGTCCGTCTCCCCTCCCTCCCTCATCCTCCTCCGCAAAGCCGTCCGAAGGACAGGACGGTTCCTCAGGATATGCTTGAAAGACACAGAGAAGTTGTTGTCAATTTCACATACCCAGAAGTTTCTGCCCCGGAGATATCGACTAGTCATCCAGGCCGACCATAGAGAATCACCCTGAAGGAACCTCCATGCCAGCTTGATCCCCGCCGCCTCCCTGACAGAAACAAGTGATCGCAGACCCACACCTCCCTCTTTCCTGGGCCGACAGAGCTGCTCCCAAGATATATATATATATATATATATATATATATATATATATATATATATATATATATATATATATATATATATATATATATAACAATCTAAAAGCCCATTAGATATAAATAACCCAAACTATATACATATAATATACAAACCACATATATATAAGCCTTTAAATATATAAGTACATTCTAATTTAGAAAACAATCTAAAACCCACAATAATATTAATGACAATAATTTTTATACTTTCCAATAAAGCCCATAAACTATATAACATGTATATAGAAGGTTGGAATATATATATATATATATATATATATATATATATATATATATATAAGTAACTTTACGCCTAGGCGTGCCTTGTTACGCGCCTGGAGCCTACGCCTTTCTACACTAGGCGCGCGCTTTTTTAAGGTGGTGCGCCTAGCTTGTTCCTAGGCGCTGTCCCTGCGCCTCGCTGCGCCTTGCGCCTAGGCGCGCTTTTTAATTCAATGCTCCCTCCTTATGCCATTTTCTTTTTTCTAGTCCTCGGATTTGACTTTTCCTCTTCCTCACTCGAGGATTTTTGAAGTCGAGATTTGGATGGTTTGCATCAAATTCTTTAATTCTTGAATTAGGGTCAACATCTGCACTGTCGTGTTGATGATTATCTCCTTGAATCGAGATATGTTTACCCACAAATCTTCATCGTCAACATTAATCATCTTCTTCGTTGATTCTTTTTGGTGCTTCTTAAGTCCAAATATGAGAGCTAATAGCCTAATACACAATCTTTGTAGATTGGAATGTATATCTACCATACATATGCACCAAAAATCCTAGGTGAGGATTTAGGCGTCTGATGCCAAGTTGATTTGCATCGATCAAATTACGGTTTATGGTTTCCTTGAAGAACTTGGAATCTTATAAAGGGATTTATTGTGGAAGGACAAATAAATTGAATAATGTGATTGGAAATCACCACAAATATACTTTTATTAACGATCAAACTCATTTCTTGAGTTAGAGAGCAAGAGCAAACACAATTAATTGTGAGAGAATTGATTAGAATGAAGGCTCAGACTCTCCTTTTATACCCATAGGCTATCTACTAACATCTACTCTAATCCCCTACGGCCAAGTTAGAAATCCTAACTTATCTCTAATACTATGCATAAAAGGAAACAAGATAGAAGAAAGGAATAGTAATTCTAACATATCCCTAACTACCTTCCAGAAAATAAAATGAATAGTACTCCTAAAATTATAGGAGATTTCTATCCTAAACCTTATAGGAGATCCTCTTGGATCAGTTTCATAAGAAAATAGCATTACTTCTCATCTTTTAGTTAATATGCACTATTTGATTCTGTCACCTGTTTTCTTTATCAGGAATAAAGATGTCGAATCTCATGTATATAGATAAAACAAATTAATTCGTTTATTTTGATTATATGTGTGTGCTTGCATCACATAAAGAAGTATAATCAATATGAATATAACAATTAAAATTTATGTCCTCCATACTAATTTAGAACATTAAATAATTGAGGTTAGGTAATTTACTTTTATCATGGACAAAAAATTTGCTTGGCAACTTGACTTCACCTTTGCAATACAACAAAAAGAAAACAAGAACTTAAAAATGGAGATATATGGATCAGTATCATTGGCAATTAGATGGAAACAAAAAACCTGATCCCCAAAACAATAGCATCAGCCAAAAATAGCATGAATAGGTGTTAGATGCTGTAATCTACTCAGAGATGTTAACCTCCTCAATGATTCGGAATACTTCAATTATTGATGCCGCTTGTTTTTGTTGAGATGATAAAGGCTCCCAGCCCTGTATGTTCAGAAATAAAACCGTATACCTAATCATCAAGTAAACCTCGAAAGAAAAGGAACTCAGAATATGTTGAAGAATGTAAAATGTCTTGCAATTGAAACTTAAGAAACTTAGCTATACATCAGAGAAATACGTACACATTATCAGTGTCTTATGGCATTTGGTCTACGTTGTAACTCATTGATTTTCCATTAAACTATTCCAATAAAGGATGATTGGAATATTTAATATGGAACTGCATTAAAAAACTGGATTTTAAAGAACTTCTGTGCTAGTTCTAGTAAATTCATGTGGGACTCAAGATTTTGGAAACTACATCAAACCCCTTAATTCCTAACTTATACAATGACATAGGTGGCATCTTGTAGACTTGAATGACAACTGCAACGATAGATACGAGAAAAAGATGGTCCCCAGTGAACTTATACTTCATGCATGAAGTCCCTAAGCTTATGACGAGCAAGCATGAAGAAAAGAATGCAATACACAATCTTCATTACAGCAAAAATCCCAGAATATGTACGAATGTAAATAAGGCGTGAGTATACCTTGCCAAATCCTGTTAAGATCGTCAAGAAACATAAAGTGTACATACACATTTCATAACCATCATACCAACCCTCAAATCATGTTGTAAAACATACAAAGAACATTCCTTGAGAAAATAGTAAAGCCTAATAGTTTGAACACAAAGGCAAGTTCATTCAATATGATTTCAAAAGGCGCAAAATGAACAATTACCCCAAAATATTCTAATTTAAAAACCTAGAATTTGATCAAACACCTAATCTCGAAATCCTACAGTAAAACTAAATCCAGCAAATAAAATGCATTTCCTGCAACAAATTGACCAAAATAATGTAAATTTCAGCTCATAGAAACCAATCCAACAGAAGTAGCTAACAGTGGTGTTGCACAAATTTGTAGTAAAGTTAAAGAAATAGAGAAACTTAGAAGTCTCAAGGTTTAGCAAATAGATTCAATCTAAAATGTCATTTACCTTGCATGTCCGAATCCAAGGGAAGACCCAATGGAGGTTGAGGAAGAGTAAGGTGGTAAGTAAGCTTACAGGTTGAGGAAGGGTATCAATAAGAAATTGAGGAGGGGTATCAATAAGAAGGAAAATGACTAAGAACCTCAGTTATTCCAACAGTGAGCGGTGATTTCTTTTTTCTTTTGTTTTTCTGTTACCTACACAGCAAAAAATAATGAGGACTTATAAAGGATTAAAGGGTAATGAAACCTAGCCGATTAGTCTAACAAATTAGAGTAGAACTACAGTATAGGGCTCTGGGCTATATGCATGTCAGGTTAACTATTATTACCTGATATACACATCTATCTTTAGTGCATGGCGAGTTCTAATGCTAGGATTTGAACCTTCAAGAGTTGATATTTCCTGTTGTATGGGAACAAATGAAAGGACAAAAAATCTGAAAACTACAATTTTATTAAAACTATACATGGAGGCTAATGTCCCTGGATATATAGTTATATACATAGTTCAAAGTATCGTCCGATACATATACGGCCTATACCTATACAAATTTGGAATGTAACGGTCCGATACTGACCAATACCGACGTTGGGGGTCTCTTTCCTAGCCAATTCGACAAAAAAAAATTGAAAGAAAAAGATAGAAGAATATAAAAAAAAAAGTTTCAACACAATAATTCAGTTGTACCAAAGGCTAACAATGTTACACTGTATCAATATGATTTTGTACCGATAAACTGTATTCGTTACCCTTTGTCGAAATTGTATATCTATAAATTTACAATATTCATCCAACATTAATATTATTTCGTACAAAACTATTTATTGTGGTTGTATTATGTCTAAAGGCAAGTAAATAAACAGTAGCATATATTTCAAGTGAATTTATTCCATTTAAAACTAATGAAAAACAACATATAATACATAAAATTATGTCTAAATGTATCAAATATTTTTCTAGCTTTCTAAAAGACTTTTTATCATTTTTTTTGCTATATGAAACTGTCGATAGTAATTCTCATTCGAAGGGTCCGAAACCAATTCCAATACCCTTGCATATATTTATGCAATTTTCTCATGATTTGTCTATGAAAACTTGTGCTTGATATACGTATTTGGGTGGGCATGTCAAACTGCAAGATACTATGCCCATGGCCTAAAGTAGTAAAATGGGCCATAGCCTATAATAAATAGAGATAATTTTAAATATTATGTTTACAATTCTATATCTTTATGTTAGGGTAGAAGAGAGATTTTTCCCATTAGTCCATAGTCCTTTTAATCCCATATTGGATAGCCAACAAGAAGGGGCTAACCATCTCTTGTATAAATATCCCCACCTGCCTCTTGTAGAATAAAATTCATTGAATTGAGTTATTCTGTATCTCAACATATGGTATTAGAGGTCCACGCTCTATACCAAACTCTAGTTACTTATTCCCTTCACACAGCTTACCGTTAGCGAAACCCAGACATTCCCATCATTTCTCATCCCCTCCTATCGCAATCCTAACACCTGACCGTAGCCTCCAGGCATCACTGTCACTAATGTCAAAACCTTAACCTCCCTATCGGATAGGCCTTATCTCAGTCATCATCATCTTCCATGGGATCATGCTAGCATGGCCTCTTGTTCCTACAAATAGACACCATGGTACCTAGTTGTTTGAGCAACATGAAGAGTAACCGGCGGATAACACAGTTCCTAGTAGGGAGAGGAGGCTCAGAAGTACAGAGGATAATGGCTCCAAATAATGTTTTAGAAGTGTTTAACTCATGGTTTTAGGTGGTCTTGTAGGCGTTTTGGACGCTAAGGCAACAAGTATATAGGCAGTGAGTTTATGTGGCAATCACCTTGACACGGGAGGCAGTCACATCAAGCCGCCTTGGACTGCTTAAGGCCATCTCATGTGTCTTATCCCGCCTTGACTTAAACGTAACCTGGTCTTAGCAAATTTATTTTCGAATTTGGAATTTGGCTCAGGCCATTAACTTAAAGTTATAATTTAATATAGGTATTGGAGAATGGGAAAGGAGTACTAGTCTTTCCCTTCCCTGTTCCCCTTGGTTGTGTCTATCCTTGCTGACTACATTGTGGAATGTCAATCCTTAGGTAAATCTGTATATTTCTTGGTCTTCCTATCTAATAGACTCTCTTTTTTTTCTCCACTGTTAAGGCCCTAGGTTCCCGGTGTTGGCAATTGGCTTCATATACTCCGACCATTGTTAGTCTCTCTTATAAGTTATAAGCCTCTCTCTTCTTCCCTTGTTTTATGATGTTTCCCTCGGCTTCTCTTTTCGACCAGTCCCTTTATTATTCGTTATATTATAAAGCTTCACTTGTATTTGATTTACAGTTAAAAAGATCCAAACTAATATTATTTCTTTGTTTTATATATATATATATATATATATATATATATATATATATATATATATATATTGAAAGGGTGCTGTTATTAACACTCTTAAAATGTCATCCTATGCTCCTCTTTAATTTTCTATCATTCAAATTCCAAATCTATCCCTACATTAAATTTGACATTAATTTGTGCGTGCATGGAGGGAGGAGTGCAGGATGACATTTTAGGTGTCAATAATGTTAGTGCAAGGACATTTGAAATTGGAATGATAGAAAATTAAAGAGGAGTGCAGGATGATATTTTAGGAGTGCCAATAACGGTATCCTATTGTATTGAAAAGGTAATTTTATTGTTGATTAATACAATTACATCTATGCTACAATAATTAACTCATACTTATTACATCAAACTATATGTTATGCAGGATTTCCACTTGCGTGGTACGCAGTCCCTCATAAATTCGACGGTTTCTTTCTCTCTAGACATGCCAGACAGTGGCCAATAATTGAATTCGAGCTCTCTTGAACCACCGGGCCCCTCTTCCCCTTTAATTAGAGATGTCTTCTATTTGTGTAATTACCTCTAGTGATTTAGAGGAAGTTAACTCCAACTTATTTCTTTGTAAAGACAAAATATTCCATGCAAACGGACAAGTAAAAAAGAAAAAGGTTGATTGATTCACTGTCTTGATGGCACAATGAGCATCCTTGTCCCTGTATCTGTACTCCAAACCTGGCAAGTCTGTACAATATTAAAAAAACTTCCTTTTAATGCTTTGTACATGCTGAATTTCATTTTACTCGTGATACCTTTCATCCAAATAAAATCGGCATGTTGGGTTTTCTGGTTCCTTGGCCGGAATTGCTCAAAGACTTGGTGGAATTCGAACTTACCAGATTTGCATGGGATTAACAAGATTTGCTATAGATTAACAAGATTTGAATGGAATTAGAGCCCCTAAACCATAGCACAGTCTCGGTCATAAACCACAAGCTTGTCTTAACGTACCTACTATAACTCCTAATTTTAGTCTCAAGGCCTCCGCCTTGAATGCCCTGTATATGCCCTTTGACTCCCAGCATCTTAACAAGCTTGGCTTTGGAGGACCAAAAGACTTTTGCTCAAGAGTGTGTCTAATGTGGTATGAGGACCACGATAGGAGCTGAAGACAATGAAGATGGTAAGCAAAAGTAGGGTTGTCGCTAGAGGAAAACGACAATCATTAAAGTGGTAACCTTGTGCCCTTATGGGAAAAGAACTTTTTTTTGGTACGAGAATAACACACAAAGACATATTTAGGAGTCTGGGGAGGAAGCTTAGGACAATCCGGTCCATGACAGTGAATATGACAAGTACAACAAAAGACTTTCGAGGGAAAGGAAAAAGGTTATTAGCTGAAGAAGAGGATGGAGAACAGAGTTTGGTTACTAAAGGAGGCAAAAGACATGTTGTTGATAAGATGACAAGCCTAAGCAAAGTTCCAATACTTGTCGGGAACATTCACCTGAAAGAGGAGAGTATGAGCCCTAAAGTAATTGTCAATTTTTGCATTAGACAACCCTAATTGTTGGTGTATAAGTGCAAGAAGTTTGGTAGAGGATCTCATGGTCCAAATAGAGTTTCTAAACAACTGGTTGAGGTCTGAATGAAAAATCATATTGCACTAACTTTTAACTTCACTATGAAAAATTATCAAGATTAATAGAATTTTAGAACGATAGATCACTAATGAAGGCCGAAAAGTCTTTATGGAATTAACTAATATCAATATATGAGTAAGCTAGTGAAAAGAGAGAATCACTTCTTTTAGGACTTGGAGAGGACAAACGATGGTGCTTTGCCAGAAAAAAGACTCAATGTAAACTCTTAGAAGGGCAGATCTTGTTGCACAATTTGGAGAACTCGAAGACGAAGATGACAAAATATGGCGCCAATCAACTGTATATATGATGGCTAATGCAAATATTAATATTCATAAGGTATATAGCACATTTGCCTATTGGCCCCAATCACTACATGCGACTAAAGATCATGAAGCACCAGACAAGGAGAGGTGATCGAGCAATTGAGATCCTCTATTGGACGAATAACAATTGAAGATTATCGCAAAGAGACGGTACAACAAGAACCGGCTAAATGTTAAGGTTAGGTCAACCAGATGGATCCCGAACCAAGTACATGAGTGTCTCTATTTGCAATAAGATAACTCTGTGAGGACTTACCATTACAACCTCTACATTAGTCAAATGAGCAAATCTCCATAATCAAGGACCTAGGGAGTAGAGTAAGAAAAATAAGTGATGCTTGAGATAGTAAACAACTGCATAGTAGATAAGTTGGTCGAGTAAGTACATGGTATATGTTTCAGGAGTAAAACATTAAGGAGAGTACGAGGGAGCATCCTTTGTCATCTACAGAAATCTATTTATGGCCTTGAGCATTCTCCTTGAGTATGATTGCTCTATAAATTGGTTTTTGCCGAAGTGTTATTGACTCTTCCCTCTTATCAATGGCCAACCTTGGGGCATGGTCATTCTTCTTGTCTACATGGACAACACCATCATCACCTATGTTGTTAGACGTGGCGCCTAGGCAACCTAGGCGTACATGTAAAAAAATTGCCAATCCGCCTTGGGTTAATTTTTCCTGGTTGTGGCAATGGTCGCCTAAAACTTTAAAGTTAGAGAACTTTGCAGGAGAAGCACGGGAAGTACCCAAGTTCCAGGGCCGACACCTAAGCGGCATATAGGCGAGTCGGGAGGCATGTTGTCTCACCTAGAACAACATAGATCATCACTAGTGACAAGGCCATTGGAATCTCAAAAGTTAAAACACATCTTCCAAGCCACTTTCATATTCATCTTTGATACTTTCTTGGCATTCAGGTTTCTTGTGAGAACAAATCCTTACTTCTCTCTCAAAGAAAGTGTTCTCTAGATCTCATGGAGAAAGTCTCCTCTCTATTTGCTCATCTTCTGATCCACCTCTCTTAGCCTCTCATCCTGACATATGTCATAGACTTGTCGGCAAAGTCATCTATAAGTAAATATTACTCAGACAAATGTTTCTTGCTGAAAATATAGTCAACCAGTACATGCAATGTAACCTTCGTAATCTAAAATTTTATCTAGTTTATAGTAGTGTAGTGTTATACTAATATTATTTGTATATAATATATATACTTATTGCATGTTATATATATATATATATATATATAAATATATATATATATTTATTTAAAAAAATATTTTTTTAAAAATATATATATTTTTTTAATATATATATATATATATATAAAAGTAGTACTATAGTTAGGGTTTAATATTTTTAGATAATATTGTATGTGACACATGTTTGGGCTAGTGTTTGTGCACATTTGTTAGGTTAAATTCAGCATTGGTTAGAGAGTGTATTGGGTTAGTGTAGGCTAACTAAACCTACCCAAACCTACTCTGGTTGAGCCCAAACTTGACACACATGTATTAGAAATGTTAGGGACCCAAACCACACCCTTGGTAGGCCATGTGGTGCACACACAAGTGTGCATAGCCCTCAACATTCAGCCAAGCAGGCCGGCCACATACAGCAGCCTATTGGGGTTGTGGGTTGCATAACTACCTCCAGAACTCCCCCCCCCCCCCCCCCCCCCCCCCCCTCCCTTAAAAACTTGTCCACTACTCCCTCACACCCTTACCAACAGCCCCTACCCCCATTCTCACTCATTTCCATCAATTTACACATCCAAACAGCCCACTCAAGAGAGAACATTCAACCAAGGAGCAATAAAGGACTGCTGGAATATGGTGACTTCAAAGGCAGTTTGCACCATCAAAACTGAACGTATGCCCTTCAAATCCTCCACTAACCTCTAGCTCTATGTCTTAGCTTTTCAACCATATGTATTTCATTAGGGTTTTAGTGTCTTATCTTCCCTTAAACGTCGTTGCACGACAATGTGTCCAGAATAGGTTGTCAAGACAATTGTGCAAAGATCGAGGCGTACAGCCCCAACCACTTGGTGAAAGTCTTCCAAACCTTTTCCATTGTGTACCTATGTGAATTCCCTAACCTCTAGCTCTATGTCTTAGCTTTCCAACCATATGCATTTCATTAGGGTTTTAGTGTTTTATCTTCCCTTAAACGTCGTTGCACGACAATGTGTCCAGAATAGGTTGTCAGGACAATTGTGCAAAGATGGAGGCGTACAGTTCAAACCACTTGGTAAAAGTCTTCCAAACCATTTCCATTGCGTACCTTTATGAATTTTCTTCAATTTCATATATAATTTGTTGTATGTTTGGTATTTTATTCCTTCCGTAGAGAAAATTTTTCCAGAAATGCGCAAGCTAGAATTTCGGTGACGAGATGTTGTCCGTACTTCGTAAATAGGTAAGTACCCTGTTATCCTTCGTTTTATGACTTGGGACATAAGGACTAACTAGGTATATCATTCCCCTAGGTAGAAAGCATAATTATTGATGTTTAAGGGGTTAGATTCATGGGTGAATATTGTCTGTAACTACTTTTCTAAAACTATGTTTTTTCCCAATTTGTAATAGTATAACTTTTCATGTATAACATATTTTCAATTCCAGAAGTTTATATGAAATCTTGGTTATGCTGACTACAAATTTCATGTTGATGTCATGTCCAAAATATTTCATTTGATTGGTGCAAATAAGACTCAAAGTTGACCTCATGAACACTGAATTCTAAAAATGTGACTTTCTTCCAACTTTGAGCATGCATAATTTTCTCTGTAGTGATTACTTTCCAGATCCAATTGTTTAAATGAAATCTAGGATATTTTTTCTATCAAATTTGTATTTACGTCATGTCCAGAATAATTCGTTTGATTGGTTTGGGATTTTCTTTTACCGTTAGACAAAACTTTATTCTTCTGAATCCTCAAGTTTGAACTTTTCATCGTTATTTTTGACTACTCGTTCACTAACCTAAAGTCGGGATAAAGTAAACTTTTGGAAACTTCTTGGTTGGGTAGACTATGAACTAAAAATTATATGAAGGTGTACCCACTACCCATACCAAATCGACATGAGTATTATATGGGTTAAATAGAATGATTTTATAAGTTAGCTTGTTGTAGATTGACGATATGCATTCATAATAGGTCATTTGGACTCTGAATCAAATTCTGGTTTATACTTTCATCTCAGGACCACAGGCGAGTACATCCTCTGATAGTTTTCCTTATTTAATGATTACTATGATACATGTATTGAGTGATGTTATACTTGATTATCGACACGATGGTACAAGAGTTGGTTTATACTGAATCCTCAGTATCTGAATCAGATTCTGGTTTATACTTTCAGCTCAGGACTACAGGCGAGTACATCCTCTGATAGTTTTCTTTACTTAATGATTACTATGATACATGTATTGAGTAACGTTATACTTGATTCTCGACACGATGGTACACGAGTTGGTTTATACTGGATCCTCAGTCATGAGATGTTACCTTCATATTGGACATTATTATCGTATTGATATTAGACATTGTTCATTGTATTGAAATTAGAAATTGTTCATCATGTTGACTTTAGACATTACATTGTGATTCATATGTTGTGACATGTCATGGTTGAATCCATTATACTAGTCGGGGTGGAAAATGCTAGTTAGCTATGTGATTAATCCTTAGATATTGTGGTATTGTAGACATTGTGAGAGCTAATCATACATCTCACGTATGGTTAGCCAAATATTATTAGACATTGTGCAAGTTCCCAGACCGATCACATATTAAACTAGTATTTCAAAACACTTAGATAGTTGCAGTTATTTTCCGTTCCAGATCATACCTGATGATATATGTCATTTTATACATGTCTACTTATTGTTCATTACTTGTCATTGTTATGTATCATTTTTTTCTTTCTTATCATATATTACGTTTACTATTATTGTTTTATAGTCTTTATCATGTAATTGGAACTGATGTTAGAATTGTACTCGTACAATTCTGACTGGATATTTATATTTTAGACGATGACCTTGAGGATTGGTGCCCTACATATTATAATTCCCAGGAGAGTTGTATAGCTGAATCTAGTCATGCCCCTCAGGAAGATCAGATAAGGCTCACAACAGGGTTCCAGATGCAACTATCTAGTTTAGATATTTTAGATGAATCGGATTTGTCTCCAATACTTTACATTTTGCATGTATATATTTCTTTGTCTTTTACTTATGTCTTAGACTTGTGACTCTATGTCCTTTTGGATCATTTATTTGTTTATTTCTATTATCTATCTTGTGTACTGTGATTGAGTATATACTTTCATCTACACTGCATATACTTGTGTGAATTGTTGGATGTTTAGCTAGACAGCGTTCTACCGCCGACTCTACGACGTAGGATGAACATACCCACGTACTCGTGCCCCGATCATCCAGGTGCGGGTCGTGACATGCAATCTCCTACAATCTCTTATCTTCACATCGTCAAACACATTTTCCAGTACCTGAAAAAGTCAATGTTCACTAGATGCTCTATCCTTTCTTCTCTCTTACTCTATGTTGCATAAGTAAGAACAAGGATACCGATAACACGACACGTATAACATTTTCAAATAGGTACAAAATTGCATAAGTATGGACACATATACAGGCAGACACAATACAAATAAGCAAGGATGGATCGAAAAAGAGAGTAGTATAAAATAGATCCAGAGACCCCAAAAAAGATATAATATTACTATAAAAATTATAAGAAATTTTTTTGTTCTTATTTCTACAAATGTTGAGGCATTGCCAAGTCGATAAAATCACTGCAAACAATCTATGAAATATTTATTCTTAGTTTTAATTTTCACGATTTGTAGTTGTCAGAAACAAGATTACTAATATATTAAAACTATACAACCTATATTGAGTTATTTGAAAGATTTTGTGCAGGGTGTGCGGATGGGGGAAGTGGGGTCAGGGCCCCTACTGAATCCATCTCTAGGGATACAAATATCATTTTCCATGGCCATACAGCACAGCTCTTATTTTTTGCCAACCACAACTATGACGGATCTATGGATGATTATTTGCTCCACGAAATGGCACCTTTTTGGAAGTCGGTCTCATCAGATGGCATAGTTGGAAACAATTAGTTTGGACATTGTTTTGTTGAAGTCGGGTATCGGTCACTAATCGATGCAGTTTTCAAGATCGATGCAGTTTTCGATCTTAACTAGCTGACAAGTCTTCTAGCTGATCTTGGTGTTCACTCACTTCTACAGCATCTTTTTATTGTGATAAAGATCGTATTGCGATCAAGGTTGTAGCACTGGATGTCAGGTCCGACACGTCTTGGGTTTTAAAATGTGGGATCGGATATTCGGGTCATACAGACGATGCATGTCAGTCACATATTAAAATATGTGATATACATCTTTGGCTACTTAAATATATATATTATATATACAAAATGCCCTAGCTAAGTGTACTAAATATCCTCATCTACTTAAACATGACAACTTAATAGTCCTCATCTACTTAAGCATAACAACTATAAATATAACTATAAAAAAAACTAGAAACATTAAAAAGTTGTGTCAAGTAATTTAATAGTCCATGTAAGACAATAAGTACAAATAGGAATCTAATACTTTAAGAGTCTACGTAATTTAACACTTAAACTATACAAGTAGTTTAAGAGTCGAAGTAATTTAAGAGTCTACTTTAAGATCTAACTAATTTAAAACTTAAAAGCCTTTATCTCAAAAATAAACCTTAACAAAAATCCAATTAACTAAGAGGTCTGCCGAGATGTTAAAAAAATATTATTTGGACAATATATCAGGTTGGGCCTGATATGTCGGCCAATACATGGAAAAAAAACGAAATATTGTGCAGAATCATGGCACCTTACCTAAGAAATCGACATATTGGTCGACATGTTGAACATGTAGGCCGACATCTACCAACCATAATTGTGACAGTAAAGTTGCTATCCATATTTTTAATAATCATGTCTTCTATAAGCACACCGAGCAAATTGAGGTTGTTTGTCATTTCAATCAGCAAAAGGTCAAGTCACTAGGTTCGTCAACACTATGTAATTGCTTCCTCGCAGTTGTCTGATATCCTCATCAAAGCTCTCCCTCGCACTTCCTTCCTTTACCTTCTTTCCAGAGTTAAACTGACATCTGCAATGCAGTTAGCGGGGGAGCGTAAAAGAGAGAGCATCTATTTTAGTTGTCTCGTTAGTCCCTAGTCTTTTAATGCCACATTGGATTGCCTCCAAGAAGGAGCTCTTCATCTGTTGTACAAATACCTCTTCATTTCTCTCATAGAATAAAATTCATTTGAGTTGAACTATTCCTTAGCTCAACATCTATAGTTAGAATACATTTTGAACTCAACCAACAACACACGAGCTTGAAATGGGACCAACAAGTATTTTGTAGGTTACAGGTACTTTCACTTATCCCATCTAAAAACATTTTTTACCCGAAGAAAGTATGTTTAGTACTTTGTTATACAAACTTCCTAAAGGAGATGAATGCTGGTAAGTGTACAATTAAGTAATTTATTCATGATGCCATATATTTGGAAGTAAAATAGATGACAAAGCTGATCGTATCATGTTGTCACATATCAAATTTGCAGAGCAACATAACCTACCTCTAACTGAATAGCACGTTTGGTCCATTCCAAGATGTTGTCGTGCTGGGAGTTCACCCAATGAAGAATGAGTGGTGAACAAACATCTCGTATCTGTATAATCAGAAGAAATTAACTGGTCTTATCATGATTTGTTAGCTCAGCAAACAGCCTTTTCCATGTTAAATAAAATTCAACAGGCCAAAATTGAATTCATGAACAACCAGAAGATGTAAATAATGTTCTACACAATAATAATGATAGGGAGGAACACAATAACAAAGCCTTATATTCCAAAATTGTGGTGTAGGCTACATGATAATATCTAAAAATTATTTTCTCTTCATGTAAGCTGAGCCAAATATCCATCAATAGACTAAGCTTCATTTATGTACCAAATAAACTTTAGATATAATTAACCTTTTCGCTAGTACTAAATAGGCAGCTATCACGGTGCTGACATGGAACCTCCAGATATCTGTATATGTGAATGTGATAAAGGTTGGTTGGAGTCTTTGGACACAAATATTCCTTAATAAGCAAAATAACCTAGAGCCTAATTAGTCCCTAAATGCAAAAATTGAGTCCATAATGATGCAATTAGGACCTCAACAGTCCTTAATTATACGAACAGAACATAATACACCTTCACAGCCTCATTTCTTCATAGGCATTTGTGATTTAGTTAATTCTTGATTGCAGGATTAAGTCTTCTTTAATACTTAACTTTGTAATTAGGACCTGATAGTCAGTAATATGATACTAAGGCTTGATTAATCACTAATAACGTAATTAGGATTTAGTTAGTCCATCTTACACAAATAAGATTTATAGACTAAGGTTGCTTTTGCTTTGTGAGGGAAAGGAAAGAAAAATGGAAGTGTTTCATATAGTAATGGGATCTACTTATATAGGACCAAGTTTCATTTTCCTTTGCTTCCCCTCACTTTCTACCGAATGAAACACAGCCTAAGGGAACTTGGAGGATGTTCCTTGGTCGCAAGAATTTAAACTGCTCAAAAGGTACTTCTTCTACCCGTAACCCGCCAACGAGCTATCTAGGTTTTATGGCATAACCAACATAGAGGGTTGATGTTAAGTCGACACCGGTATTAAAAAAAAAAAAAAATCAAGTCTTTTATGGAGCTTTTTTATGCACGAATGACTCCATTGTAATGGAAGACGTCTTGGATGACGATGTAAAATCGGGTCCCTCTCACCTCCTACGAATCGTCTGGCAGAAAATTGTTACTGAGTTGAGTAAAAGAACTTGGGATCATCGATCTCTTCCTTAAAGATTGGGATGAATCGATGTCGGTCGATGGTATGGAAACACTTTCTGATGTCGAATTCAAAAAACCAACGATAGGTTCCCCACTCTTCTTTGATCCGTCTTAGGGCCTTCACTAGTACTAACAAGAACATTATTGGTCCTTAATTATGTAATTAAGGCCTGATTTATGCTTGATGATATAATTAAACCTCAACAATATTAATTAAGCACCTTAATAATCCTTAGTTATGATGCTTGATACTAACCTAAAGTAATCAGGTCCTCCTAACCTTACGTAATTAGGAGTTGATAATTCCTTGGGGTGCGATTGGTACGTGGAACTTTTCTCAATTTTCATGAAACCTAAGGATGGGAAACAATTGACAAGTTTGTTCATATTATAAAAATCTTTTACATATGATGTTATATTTAACATATGATTGTTATAAGTAATATGATTTATTTAATATATGATTATTATATTTAACATATGATTGTTATATTTAATATAATCCATAAATATTTTCTTATTAACACATGATTATTATATTTAACTAAGTAATATGAAAATAATATTGAGAATATTACAAAAATAATAAATAATTAGTTGACTATATAAAAATAATACATTGATAATTTTAATATAGTTAATTAGTTTAGTATATTATGGTTAAATAACAGTATATCGTCAGTAGGACCCGGCTTTCTAAGTGAGAGCATAGCATCCTAACCAACTATACTACAACATCCGTGGAATGCAAACCCAAAGTCACTAAATGTAAAATCAAAAATATCATAATCTTGAGAATTTACTTATGGTACCAAACATACGAATTATATATTCCCGGATCATCATATACAAATCATAGTTACCATCGGACCGGACCCATTTTGGGTATAAACATTCCGGTTGGAGGTACATTTTCGGTCCTCGTTGTTATAGTACTACATCCATATTGCTAAGTTTGGCAATCCAAATCAATTGTTGGCATCTCACTATAAATTTGCTTTTGCAAGAGATTCTTCTGATGCAAAGAAAATTGGAAAAAAAAAAAAAAAACTTAAGATTTCTTGTCAATTGGATTCTAAAGCTACGCCTTTCTTGTGAAATTTGACTTTGCAGTTCGTATTGTTGTTGTTTCTTCATTGCTTATGAGCCACCACTTTGTTTTGCAAGTTGCACATGCAAAGAAGAAAAATTAGTTTATGAGATTTTATAATGCTTTTGTTATTTTGTATGAAGGTTATAAGTCATTTGTCATTCTATTTTATTTTATTTTATGGATTATTTACATGTTTTTATTTGGCACCATTCTACCATTTTATCTGGAATCTGGGCTCCAAATGATGTACGAATAAAAGTCAAGTTTTACATCTTATTAAAAAAATTAAATGTTCAAGGTCTATTTTTCGTATTTGAAACAATTATCGAGTCAATTTTAAACAGTAACTAGTATCATGCAAATTAGGAATTTAAAGCGTACCGCAAACCAAATTTGCAAACCAACTCACCCTACAATCTATGTACCAAAAAGAAAGACAAGTAGCCTACTCTGTTCTCGAACCTATACCACAATGTTCTAAAAATCGCTAGGCGGAGTCGGTGCGCCGGAGGGCCGACTAGCACCTAGGGCGCCTAGGCGCCGATTTATTTTTATTTATATTTTTTTGTTCATGTATATATATGTTTATATATAACATATATGTAACATAAAGACACAAAGTCTTATGAGTTGTTACGGCTAGCATAGCAATGCCTAAGTTCAAATAATGTTGGTGAGGTTTCGGATTCAAATCCTAGAAACGTTCAAAATGTTATTTTTCAATTTTTTTTCCTTTGGAAACAAATTATTAAAAGGGGGAGGAGAGGAGAGAGACAGCAACCCCACTCCTCCTCTCCCCTCCCCTCCGCTCCCCTCTCCCCTCCTCTCCTCCTCCCCTCCCACCACCACCACCACCACCCGCCACCACCGGCGACTACGACGACGACGGCGGCGGCGGCGGCGGCAGGTAAGTATATAATTTTGTTTCAAATATTTTTTTTTGAATTTTTTTAAAAAAATGGCCGCCTAAGGGCCGCCTAAGGGCCGCCTAGGACCGAAACCGCCTAGGACCGCCGCCTAGGGGATTTTCGGTGCGGCGGACGGCCGCCTAGGCCGATTTTTAGAACACTGCTATACCATGACTTAGAATGTACCGCTTCCCAGGTAGCTATATACCAAATAAAACAATTTACATTTTCCATAAATATAATGTTTGGGAATATAATTCCCACGAACATAGAATTCCTAACAATATTGCAATTTGCATGTCAATCCCAACCTGAGTTACTTCATCAAGATGGCATTAATCTCCTAATCACCAGAGTAATGTTACATTAATTCCTCCAAAATTACCTATCTTTATTATCCTACTTGAGAGTCTATTCTTGAATAGCTAAAGAATAGTTAAAAACTCCTTTAACTTACAAATTGCGAGCATGTCACCACAAACGAACTTCATGTTCTTTCTACTATTCTCTTCCTCTCCCTTCTCTCCTCTCTTCCCCCCTTCACCACCCCCCCCCCCCCCCAAATTTAAAGAGTGGAAGAGGCCAAATAAACCCAGTGGAAAGCCGCCAAAGGGGACAATAAGGGCCTTCTCCTGCGCCCCCTAGGGAAAGGCCTTATGCATCCCCGTTTAACCAGATGAGGAGAATCCTTGCAACTTCTCCCCCTACTAGGTTTTCTTATTTCTACAGTAAGTAATAAGATAGAAATATATGTGTCTGTATAGTGTATACATGTATATAGAGAGGGAGAGAACAAATGGATTCTGTTTGAACAACTCAAACCAAAGAACAAATTAGGCCACATGATGGATGGATTAGAAATATGGAAACCACGTGATTATAGATCAATATTATTGAGATGTCTTGAATCTTTATTAAATCATTTGGTCCCCAAATTGGTTCAGCTACACAAGGATCATTTTGAAGCGAAGCGAGACAAGACGCGTCTATATGCAACTTTAAAATAGACGTCATATATATTCTTTGGGTGTATATTGTATTTTATGAACTCAAAATTAGTTGAGAGGTAGTTTGGAGAAATTATCTATTACTCATCCAAATTGATTATGTGAGGTTTATAAATAGCCATCGTATGATCATCTTGTATTCTAAATCATCTAAAAATGGTGAAAGAAGAAAATGGTCTGTTGTTGTCCGTCTGATTGGGTTTCCACGTAAAATTTGTTTGATCTGTGTTTATCCTCTCTTTTTTATTGTTTTATACTTTATCTCGATAATATGCAACAAATACATGCTTTAGAACATAGATATCATGATAACGATGTGGATAACCATACCTACCATGGATATGTTTGGCCATATAATCTGTGTTTAAACTATAAGGCCTCGTTTGGTTCGCGGAATCATGGGGTTGGGAAAGGAAAGTGATTA
This sequence comes from Iris pallida, assembly GCA_029216955.1. Classification (NCBI taxonomy): domain Eukaryota; kingdom Viridiplantae; phylum Streptophyta; class Magnoliopsida; order Asparagales; family Iridaceae; genus Iris; species Iris pallida. The sequence goes on from JANAVB010025794.1 coordinate 15,874,068, forward strand.
CTTTCCTATGTTTGGGTGCCAAAAGAATTGAGGAGGAAAGGAAAGTAATTCCCAATGGAAGGGAAAGTAGGAAGAAAAATGATTCCATCCATCCAAGCAAGGAATTACTTTCCCACCTTAAAGTATTCACTTTCCTTTCCAAATTCTTGGCATTTCCAAACATCGGAAAGGAAAAATAATAGGAATTATAATTTTCCAAAGGAAAGGAAATGCCAAGGAATTGATTTCCGTTCCATTCCTTTCCACGAACCAAACGAGGCCTAAAGGTCATTATTATGCTGGAGAGATGGAAAGGCAAAAGAGGATAAACAAGTAGGATCTAAAAATAAAGGTGAGAGAGAGAGGCACTATATCTAAATATAAGGGAGGTCGAAGGTGGTTCGGGCTTGAAATCAATACTATAAGGATTGACGTTTACGAAGGTATTGCGAGAAAAAAAATAGTGATTTGTGCTATGTTGCACGGACACGGCAAAATGGTGCCAGTATCGTATCATGTCCGTACCCGTACATGTGCTCGTATTTGTGCAAGATAGGTGATTATACTGTACATATTTGAAAATTTCCATATCCCATAGCCGTGTGGTGTCCTTATCCATATCCGTATCCGTAGTCAAGCAACATAGGACGTGGGAGAAGGAAAATGCATAAAGCAATATAGAAAGAGAAGCAAAATTGAAGGGGAGGGAGGCATTTTGATGGAACAAAAAAGAGAGAAAAGTAGGATGGACATGTAGGAAGCATGAATAATGACACTTTGTAGATTTTATGATGTGACGAGGAAGGAATAAATATTTCATTGCACTGTCCTCTACTGCAGCAAGGATTTCAAGTCTCAGCAAAAAAGTTGAGGTGGCAAAGATAGAAGTTTTGCAGTTCAAGGTAGTCTAGTGTAAAAGCCATGAAAATTGGAGGGGGCTTATTTTATATTTATTGGACACTAGAAATTTCATGCCAGAAACGTGGTAGTTCAATTGAGATGTAAATTCTGCAGTCAAACAAATATGGCTCAAACCTGATATGGGTGGAAGTAATTGGTGATGTGCAACTTCATGTCATCTCCATATATGAGATTGAGTATATCAAACAAACGACGCTCTAGACTATTAGATGCTGCAAGCACTGAGTGAACACCATCTGAAAGATGTACATCTTCTGAAAGACTTGAAATACTTTCCAGGTAAGACTTCTAGACATTGATAAAAACAAAGAGAAGAACAAACAAAATATTATGAGTAATTGGTAAGTTCTATCTCAAGCCAAATTGGAAGGATATGAGTTTTGACATTACCAGCTGTTTTCCAAACAATTGATGTAACTGTAAGGAAACAAGTACCCCAGCTTCAGGATACTGCTTCTGTAATGCAGGAATAAATGAGACCAACTCTTTCTCAGCAATTGATTTCAGTTCATTAGCGACCATGGTTAACGGGTGCTGCACTTTCCTTTCAGATGTATCATCCAAGAGATGAAGGACCTGTTATTCCAGAAGAATGAAGTTTAAGACTTTCTCCATTGATAAACTACATGGTCCACTGTCATCTACAGAAACACTCACCCGTCTATATGCAGCTTTAATGGACGTCTCAACAAATATGTGAACCAAATTAGAAGCTGCTTCATCTCCAGTCAATGGTTTAACGTACTGAAATTAGTCAAAACAGTGTCAGATTCAAGTAATGGAATCATAGAAGTATATTCATCTTCTTCTCCCAAAACCTTTTTGTTTTCTGAAACATAGTTTTGTCATTTATATAAACTTCTCTAGCAAGAAGAGATGGGTTGGCATGAAGAGGTAATGAAGAGAGTTACAGCTTTCGTCCATTTAGCCAGAGGTGGAGGGGAAGTTTACAGGTTTGGAGAAGAGGTGGTGGGTTGAGAAATGGGATTGAGGAAGGAGGTAGGTTGAGAAGTGGATTCGGGAGATGGGCTGAGAAAAAAGTGGCTTAAGAGGCTTTGATGGTGAACCAAACGTCCAGCTCAACTACCAGCTCAGCTGAATGGGGGAAAGACAGCTGTAAGTAGTGTTTAACCAGGGAGAAAAACAGTCAGAAACAATGTCATAGTCAAATTAATCTGATTATGCTAGTGCATTCAACCATGTTCCTTGTAATAGCACACCTTGGTGTGTGTGTGTTGGGGGGTGGGGTGGGGTGGGGGGGGGGGGGGGGGGGGGGGGGGGGGGGGGCGGCTCTAAGAAAACAACAAGACTAGGGGATATATGCCCAAATATAGTGGATTCAAACACTAACTTGAAAAGCAAGTTGGACATCTGACCTTGATTCCTCCATATATGTTCGCAGATACTTCCCGCAAAGTAATGCCAACTTCAGGACACTCTCAAAGGTAGCCAATTTCTCCTGAATATACAAAACAGTAATTAAAAGCATTATAGAATCAACCATTCACAAATCATTCATAATGAAAGTCCAACAGCAGTGGGACCATTAAAAAGCAATAGCACCAACGAGAAGGCTTGGGCAGATGCCTTCTGAAAGTCATTTTGAATAATAACAGAAAACATAACAATGAAAACAAAAGAAAAAAGAAAATATGGAAAATGTAGGTCAGAACTCTGTATATTTCTTCATTAATACTAAACTGCAAAGGACAAAATGAAACAGTCACTCCTTACGTTTGGTCTGAGAATCAATTGGGTGATATCCTCACCAAACCACTTGTTCGTGGTCCATTTTTTGATTTATGTAGCAAGCTGGATATGTCTTATCTATATGCTCCAGCTTGAGGGAGGGTGTTAGAGTTATTATTGTTATTTATCTTATGAGGGTATAAGTAGCTATGAGTGTATTGCATATCAATATACACATGAGATGTAACATAGGATTTCAAGCGCTTGCAATCTCATATTCTCTTTTCTCCTTCTCTTCTCTTCTCTCCAAACTTCACTATTGTATAGTGGGATACTCCTGATTTCTTGAGTTTCTGTTAACCGTGTTTATTATCAGACTACCAGTGTCTTGTATTTTACCACATACCCGTGCTAGGATCCGGACGTAGAACGGAATCCTGGATTTTTTCGAATTAGGAAATTAGCTTCCTGACAGGCATACCGACGGTATACTGTCCGGAGATATTTTCTATTCTAGATATTTTCATGAATAGTGTTGATTCATTCTATTATCCAGTAGTTTCTTGGTTTTTCTTAAATCTATTATCCCGTGGTTTTTTGGTTTTCTTTATATACGGTCGAAATTGAATTGATCGAGTCATGGATCACTGACGTAGCAATCCGACGATCACGATTAATTCTCCTTTTCTATATATACCCCTTCGTTTTGTTTCGATATTTCTTTTTACTCTCTCTCTCTCTCTCTCTCTCTCTCTCTCTCTCTCCTCTCTCTTCTCTCTCTTTCTTCTCTTTCTCTTCTTTCCTCTCTCTCTCTCTTTCTCTTCTTCTCTCTCTCTCTCTTTCTTGTCTCTTCCCTTCTCCTCTCTCTCTCTCTCTATTTCTACTCATTTTCTTCATGAGCTTGGAGCTTGGTCTTGAGGCCTAAAAGTGTGGTTTCTGAACCCTTCCTAGTGTGGAATAGAAGGTTTAGGCTGGGAGCTCTTTTTAGGCAAGTACTTCTTGCCAAACTCTTGAACAATATTGTTTTATTATGTTTTTCGTTTTCCTTGGTATTAAACTCAGTATTGTCTATAACTTGTTTTATTAAATATATTTCTCTCATAATTCTCGTCTGTGTACATGTTTCTGAATTTGGTTTGAAGTAGGTTTTGATTTTCTACAAAATCTTGATATTTACTTAGTTGGAAAACTTACTATCGAAAATGATGCGGGAGTTACCACTATAAAACCTAGTCTATATGTTTATGAGACTTATCCCAATATTGATTTCCTGCTATACTTGTTTTTGGTGGATTTCAGGACGTGGTATCGGTCCCAAAAATTTGATTTCCTAGAACGGCATACCGTCGACACATTGCATTATCGCCAGTATACCGGTTTTTATACATTTTATCGAGAGAGCTTTTGTGGTCTCAGATCGACATACCGTCGGTGTACTATTCTGTACCAACAATGTACCGATTTTGGACCATTCTTGTAAGCCAAAACATGTTGTGTTTTATAAACAACATGGCATCGATGTATTGGTATATACTGACGGTATACCGATTTTATTTATTTTGTGGACAGAGACTTGTTATTGTCTCAGACCAGCATATCATTGGTATACTGGCAAAGCACCCAAGTTCTATATTTTCTGATTTTATTCAAGTTTCTCCGATTCTTCTTGTACCTTGCCTACTTGTATATGCCATGACATGTTCCATTGTGTATATTGCAGGCCTGTCTTGATTTAGTACAATATCTTGCACATGTCATGTCTTGTCTTATTCCTGACTCGCTATAGCACGTAGTTGCTATCCTGACTTGTCATGTACTTGTTCTTGTCCTGATTTCTGGTAGTGGCTCGTCGTAGCGTACCCAAGATTCTTGTTTCATATATTCATGTTTCTTATATTTCCTGATAGTGGCTCGTCATAGCGCACTCATGATTTCTGTATTTTCTGTTGTGGCTTGTTATAGTGCACATTGTCTTGTCTAGAACAACATGGTCGTTCTCCTGTCTTATACTTGTACACGTGATTGTAAATCTCGTCATGTCTTGCATATTCCCGATGAGAGTATCATATCTATGATGGATTCTACGGAATGCCACACCCAGATTCCTAAAAAAATATTAAGGATTAACAACTAGCTTGATTATCTAGATTCATTAGGAGGGGAGGTTTTTCCGGTTACTTGCAATCCCTTTATTCCGACCGTATTCCTGAATGGTTTTGGAGCTCTCCGTCGTTAGGGACACATTTCTAGCACATCGTTGAGCGGGGCACATCATGTACTTGTTAATATTATTAGCTCACCATCGTGTGGGGCAGACATGGCTCGCCGTTGTGTGATGCCTTACTTAGGATGCACATCTCTCGATTAGTGCATCTGCTATATATATACTATTCTTGGGCCTGGATAATTCGGAAGGTCTGCAGGACAGGTAATCGATAGGAAACTCTCAAATTGCATATGTTACTAACTAGGATTGTGATAACCTTATTTAGTTAATGTATTAAGCCGTACTTATTGCTTGGTCGTGATTGATAGATGGAGTCCATTTCATGTTCCTGTCTAGTTCTTGTCTAGTCTTGTTCCTGACTTGTCTTGTTCATGTCTTGTCCATGATTTACTTGTGCCGGTGAATGATTAGAGGCTAAGTATTGTTCGGGAGATGGTCTGCAACCCTGTCCTTGTTTGGTTACAATTTTTGGATTTGGATCCAGAGTAGTCCTTAGTTGAAACACCTAGAATTGCTTGACCTAGTTATAACTGTTGGATTGTAGTAGTAACCCCCATATCTATACAGTCGTGATCGTTCTCGAGATACTGGTGTACTCTGGTATACGTATTTGGCCTAGTTCCGTCCCCGCTCTCCAGTATTATGGTTCTGGGACATGACAATCACAACCCACATCAATAGGGTAGGCAACAATAGTAGACAAGATAAAGGGCGTCCAAGTGCTACAAGGCTCCTGCTTACATGGTGTCTGGGGACGGTCAAGATGTATACAGCCTTACCCCCTTATATATGGAGAGGTTTTTCGTGACTCGAACGTGCATCCTCCAGGATGCATTCAACAAGCCTTACCACCGCGCCAGGGGACGCTCTCCGTAAGTACAAAGTTAGGTTGTCAACTCACGATAAATTTCGTGTATCGATTTGTTTGTGTATTTAATATCATATTACGGATCGTATGATTCAATAATACTTGGAGTTCATATCAATATAGCACAAGATTTAATATAATTTTTTCGTATTTTTCTACTCTTTCTATTTTTACATTTCTATCTAGTTCCATAATCCATATTTTTGAAGTATACATTATATGACTTAAGTAAAACAACTGATACTATCCATCAGCCTGCATTTATCGTATCGGATTAACCGATGCATAACGAAATGGTAGTACATTGTATCGTAAGATCCATATCGTGTATCATAACATACTAAGAACATAAGTCCTGAGCTAACCCTTAATAGAACTCTCGGCTTTGTTGCCTACTATAATATACATACAATGGCACAATAGCACGATGAAAGGAGGGATGGTAGGGTTTGTTAGAATAATATAAATATAACCCTCAACATTCACAAATTTTGAGTTTTGGTACAAATTTGAGTTTTGTACAACAGCAAGGACCTTAACATGGTATTATCAAAGCAATCCGGGTTCAATCTCTCTAGTATACATTTTAAGCGAATTTCAAAAAAAAATGCCGCTAAGTGAAATTAGCCCTCAACCTATAAAAATGGATTTCGACCTGCGGGAACATGTTAGAATTAATTAACAATAACTCAACACCCTCACTATATCTTTAGAGTTTTGGTGTAGGAGTAGGGACGTTAACAGGGTTGCTAAAGGAGAGAAGGGGTCATAGGTAGGTAAGAAGGAAGGGAGGGAGATGGCATGGGTCATCGGAATAGCGGAGAGAGGAGGGGTGCCACAATATTTGAGAGTAGGAATGTCGCATAGACAACAACAACATAGAAGGTTATAGGGGGAGTAAGAGCATCAAAAGGGCGAGAGAGTGTGCAAGGGAGGGTGGAGGTAGCACTTGAGGAGAGGGATGGTCCGGGGAGGAGAAGGGGCAGAGAGCAATGGAAGGAGGAGAGGGGGAAGGAGCATTGAAAAAGATAGGAGATGAGAGGATCCCCGAAGAGGATTAGGGAGTGAGAAAGTATGAGGTTGAGATTAGGGTTCGGGAGAAATTAGGGAGGGAGAAGAGAAAACTACAATAAGCGTAATAGGATTTCGTTTATGTTAATACCTTGAAAAAGGAAGAGAATTAACTGAAATTCTTTATTAAGGAGGCTTTGTTACATATGTATAGAGAATGAGGAGCTGGTTCTTCGTAGTACATGATTAGATGAGGAACTAAAAGAGAACATAGAAACATATATCTATTTTAGAGAACTAAAGTAGCATAGTTTAAGGAAAGGACTAGTGCTTCTAGAGTTCTTTTTACTTGTAGGGTACCCTTCACATGAAGGAAAATTGTGTAATGCACCTACAAGACGAGCACTGCTATGGATAGGAATGTTTAAGAGATTAAATGTCTAACGAAGGAGTATAGATGAAAGGAATACTGATATGGATGAGGAACAATATGACGTGGAATGTTGGAGGTTGGTGTCAATAAAGGATAAGAGAGAATCGTCTGAGATTGTTAAAATATGTGCAAAGGAGACCATAGATGCAGGGTGATACTTATCCTAAAGTAAGAAGCTGCTAGAATTATGCATAGACCTAAACTGACTTGGATTGAGATTGTTTCCTGCAGTTCACCCCATGATTATAGGATACAGACTTTGTTGTCGTTGTTATTGTTGGTTTATATTAATATATAAAACATCTATTTCGACATACATGGAAAATATTTGGATGTACAAAAGAATTGTGGATATTAAAGGAAAATTAAAGATGCAGGTTCAGAACGGGTTAGGAGAACTACAACGAATTCTATTTGTATCCCTTAGCCTTTTCCGTACATGTGATACAATATATAAGGTAATCAAACAAGGGCAGCTATGGAATTACGAAAAATATTCTCAAGTACCAAAATAACATGATGACACATGGTGTGTAAGCAGGTTTATAACAATAACAAGAACAAGAACAAAGCCTTGGGGTCGGCTAAAAGGGTGTCAACGTGCCACGAGGCTCCCGCTTACGTGGGGGTGTAAGCGGGTCCAAGAATAAAATGAGAAGGACCAAGTGGTTCTGCTAATTTTTGCTCAAATAAAATGTTACATAAGCATTGAAAAAACTTCTAAAATTCATTCCCACACATAACCAACCTGACCAAAATGCAGATGATAATCTTCTAGCTGACTGGCACACCATGCAAAGATATTGAAGAGGATAGCATCAACTAAATTTAGAGCCCTTTTACTTCCATAAAATCCAGTTAAACAAATAAGACTTTTCATATATGCTTCTTCACACCCATTGTACTCTTATTTGATAGAGCTTTCTGCATCTCGGGGACAGCATAATTTAACAGTGACGGCTCACCTGTACGAACAAACTGAAGAAAAATCATACTCGCCAATTAGAAATATTTTCCAATGCAGTTAATTTGTCATTTAACACTTCCAAACATTGACAAGAAAGTACCTGAGAAAACATGCATATAAATGTAACAAAGTAATAAGGCCAAACTGAGTCAACGATTACGAGGATTGTGACTGAACCTATGTCCAAATATGATCTCATGATCACATTGTTGTGCGCAAAAACATAGCTAATAGGGGAAGGAATGCAAATTCATATGGCATAATGGCAGTCAGTAAAAGATGTGTTTAAAGCAATAATTTGGTAACAAATTTAACACATTGATTAGTTGATTAATTATCCCCTATACAGAAAAATCAACCTATTAAGATATATTCACTCAACTTTGCATGAAAGCAATGACTCTAAAATTGAACCAGCTCTATGGTTGATTAATAGCATCAGTGACGCGTTGTCCATATTCTTCCAATCTTGTTTTCTTCCCCTATGTCCAGTGTCCACATATACTAAAATAATGCTAATAGGGCTGGTTGTCCCTGTGTTTACTGATGTTGACCGCTAGCCCGTCCTCTTAAACCCAATTTGAAACAGCCTATCTTCTTCCTTGACCTATCTTGCCCTTTCCTTCACAAATCACATACCAAAACCCTAATTCTCAACCCACCAACTGCAACAACTCAGTTCCAGCATATACACCTTGCACTCAAACCCCTCGTAAACCCCAAATATATTATGATTTTTATTTTCAATCCATAAACGAGATACTCTCTAATAAGATTCAAGGAATTTGGTTCCAATCGACAACGGACCTTCGAGAAGAATCCTTGGAACGCGCCCACCATCTACCAGTCTATGATCATTATGGTCCAATTCTTCAAGATTACTAGGGTTATTATCAATAATCACTAGTGTGCGCTCATATTAACACATTAAACGCGAATGTTAAATGATGAAACCTTCAGAACTTTATGTGTTGGCAAATTTGTTGTCTCATTGCTAAAGTTTGTTAAATATCAATAAGATTGCATGATATTTGCTAGGATTTCTTGATTCCATTGTTAACATTGAATTATAGGCTTGTTAAGATTGATTTCAAGGAGTAACTAATTTGTTGTCCCAGTTTTACTGCATTTGTGGGTCTTTCTTCCACATATATTTCATATTACTTGCCTTTTGTACTTTTTAGTCATGTCCTGCATTACTCATTGAAGAGGTCAATGCAAAATGAACAAATTAGCAATTTGCTTCCATCAAATTGATATTTTGTGGTTGGTGGTATGAAGATGGTGAGGATGCAAAAGGTCAATCCAAGTACAGCTCACTTGTTAATAGGTTATTTATTTAATCATTTGATATTTTCTTTATATTCTGGATCTGGTTAGTCAAATTTATGGACAATCCTAAGAAGTACCCTGGGAGGAAACCTTAAATACTGATGTAAAGGTCTCCTGAAAGGCTCTCTTATACCACATCACGGAAAACTTAACAATGAAGCTTATACTGATATTAATTGTGCAGGATGGAACAGTGCTAGATTAACTTCTATAGCACTTGGTGGCTGGAGAAGCAAGAAATAGACTATGGCAGCAAGAGACTGGTAGCAAGATTTACCGCAGGGGCAAACTACGGAATATAGCTCATACTATTGTGAAAGGATATACCAGGAGACCTTAATAGAGGATCTTGGAATACAGTACAGTATGCTGGTCCCATTTGACTATGGAGCATGGACTAATGACAATCAAGTTTCTGCAATTTATCATTGTACCCGTTCGATCTGTCATAAAAGCACCAACCACTGATAGTAACTTTGTTAAAGAAGCAGTTATGAATAAGAAGATTTGCACTCCTTATACATGTTATAATGATCAGACTAATATTTTTTACTAAACTCTTGAGCTCTACAAGATTTCCTATTTTGTGCAACAAATTTTTTTTTTTTTTGGAATAAGGGTAAATATTATTCCACGCAAATCACGGTATCGGTATTACAATACACTAATCTCACATCTCCCTCCCCAGTTAAGGGGCCATTACAGATACATCGAATTCTATATTATGCAGAATTTCTACTTGCGGAGTAGCCAGTCCTTCAAAGATACGCCTGTTGCGCTCCCTCCAGACATGCCAAACTGATGCTGCAAGTCTAACTCTAGCCATCTTGGCCCAACCAGGGTCCATACCTCGGCGGTCTCTGATCCAGCTGAGGATCCTCCGGATATCTCTGGCACTGCCAACTCCACCCAACAATCACATGCACTGCTCCTCCCAGATGTGCCAAGTCCATGGACACTCAAAGAATAGGTGGCCCATAGACTCTGTGTCACCCGTACAAAGAACACACTTCGGATCTGGAATCTGAATCCCAAACCTAATAAGTTTGTCCCGAGTCATCAACCTGCCAAGAAGGAGTCTGTATGAACAAAGCTGCATTTTGCGAGCAATCCCCTTCGCCCAGATAAAGTCATACTCCGCAATCATGTCATGTGGGGTTCGAACCAGATTATAGCAACTTTTAAAACTGAATATCCCATACCCTCCAACCGAACCAGGATCAACCCAGCTCCAGGAGTCCTCGATCAGGCTAGTATCGATAGTGATCCGACGAATCTCCTCCCCAAACTGAGCCGTGTATGGATACTCCTCAGGCCTCCAGCTCCCATCCCTAATAATTCGACTACATTTCACTCCCATGCTCGCCTCTCTGTCCATCTGAGCCCCCAAGATCTCCAGAAGGGAGCCATTTCCCATCCACGGGTACAGCCAGAGATCAGTATTCGCCCCATCTCTCATAATCCTGCATATAGCGGACTGAAGGATCGGTCTGCACCTAAGAATAGCCTTAAATGAGACCGAGAAATTGTTATCAATCCGACAAGACCAGAAATTCATCCGCCGCACATATCTGCTAGCCAGCCACTCTGCCCAAAGGGAACCTCCCTTGATGAACCGCCACGCCATCCGCACCCCAGATGCCTCCCTAACCGTCCGAAGAGGTCGCAACCCCACTCCTCCTTCCTCCCGGGTCCGACAGAGTTGTTCCCAAGCGATCGCATGCATACCTCCCCTCCAGATGAAATTCGCACAAATGGACTCCACCTTCCTTATGGTAGCTACTGGAATCTGAATCGACTGCAACCAAAACATAGCGATGCCAGAGATAACAGACTTCACCAGCTCAATACGGCCACCAAAGGACAGACCAGCTGCCTGCCAGCCTTCCACTCTCCTTTGGGCAAAATCCACCAGGCTGAGACAATCCTGATCCCTGGCATAATTTACTGTCAACGGGACCCCCAGATACTTCACCGGTAACTCTCATTTCTCCACTCCTAGAGCAAGGGTCCGTTCCTCCTTGAGTGTGCACAGAGAGCTGAAATAGACCCTACTCTTCTCCTTATTCAGCTGCAGGCCAGACAACCGTCCAAACTCCTCCATAATATCTGAAAGCGTCCTCAACCCCCTCATAGATGGATGCAGAAAAACCAAGAGGTCGTCAGCATATATCAAGTGAGACACCACCCGGTTTGACCTGCCTGAAAAGAGGAACAATCTTCCTACTATGCACCGCCAGGTCCATCATACAAGTGAAGTAATCCATCACCAGAGTGAACAGGTACGGAGAGAGAGGATCCCCCTGCCGCAGTCCCATGTTGCTCGAGAAGCATCCATATGGAGTACCCTGAATGAGGACCGAAAATGTGGGGGAGCATATGCACTTCCTCACCCTCGCCACCCATCTCTCATCAAACCCATAGCAAGCATAAGGTGGCAGAGAAGTCCTTGTTGACCGTGTCATAGGCTTTCCGCAATCCAGCTTTACACAAGCCTTTATCCCCCCAAAATATATCTGGGGGTGCCCCTTTCCGTCAACTACGCGAAGGACCGAGATTGTCAGTGTCTGGTGGATTTTGCTCAGAGGAGGGTAGAGGGCTGGCAGGCGGCTGGCCTATCGTTTGGAGGGCGTATTGAGCTAGTTCGATCGGTTATTTCTGCTATTGCTCTGTTCTGGCTCCAATCGATTATGGTTCCTTTGGCCACTATCAGAAAGATTGAGGGCATATGTGCCAAGTTCATTTGGCATGGGGGGATTCATGCCATCTCTTGGGAGCAGCTCTGTCGGCCCAGGAAGGAGGGAGGTGTGGCTCTGCGATCCCTTGTATCTGTCAGGGAGGCGGCGGGGATCAAGCTGGCATGGAGGTTCCTTCAGGGTGATTCTCTATGGTCGGCCTGGATGACTAGTCGGTATCTCCGGGGCAGGAACTTCTGGGTATGTGCAATTGACAACAACTTCTCTGTGTCTTTCAAGCATATCCTGAGGAACCGTCCTGTACTTCGGACGGCTATGCGGAGGAGGATGAGGGAGGGAGGGGAGACGGACCTTTGGCTCGATCCGTGGATTTCAGGTCAGTCTCTCCTGGAGATTCTGGGTCCCCAGAGGGACGGTGTGGCGTACAGAGGTCTGACTTGTAGGCACATCATCCGTGGTGGAGTCTGGAGGCCAGAGGAGTATCGTTTCACTGCTCAGTTAGGTGAGGAGATCAGACAGGTGCAGATCACTCCTACGGCACTGTCTGATGTCTGGATTGGGCCCCTCCCGGCCGCTCGGAGGGTGCGGGGGAGTTCAGATTTAGCAGCTGCTACGACCTTGTTCGCCCCCACTTCGATGATATTGAGGAGTACGACTTTGTCTGGGGAAGGGGCTTGCCAGGAAGATGCAACTGTCTGCCTATAAACTGGTGCTGGGCCGGTTACTCACTAGGGACCGACTACTTCGGTTCGGGGTCCCTGTCCCTGACCCTAAGTGTGTTTTGTGTGAGATAGAGAATGAGTCCATTGGGCATCTGTTCTTTCAGTGCCATGTGACGTGGAGCATCTGGGCAGAGCAGAGCCGGAGACACTTGGGAGGGGTTGGAAGGGAGCGGGACTTCAGAGAAATCCTTAAGTGGATTGGTGATTGCAGGGGCCAGGAGCAGAGCTGGGCCAGACGTGCTAGATTGAGACTTGCTGCCTCTGTTTGGCATGTCTGGAAGGAGAGGAACCGGCGCATTTTTGAGGGCCTGTCCACTACACCAGTGGGAATCCTTCAAAACATTGAGTCGGATGTACTAGTAATGTCCCCCTGAGTTGGGAATGTATCTCTATGTTGTAACCTTATTGCGATGATAGTGGAATAAAATTTACCCTTTTTCCAAAAAAAAATATATTTTTTTTTTTTTTGGAATAAGGTAAAATAATATTCCTCGCGAATCGCGGTATAGGTAATACGGTACAAAATCACACAGACTCCCCAATGACTCATGGGGTCAAAACGGATACATCAAAGTCAATATTGTGCAGAATCCCAATCGGAGGGGTAATCAGACCCTCGAAAAAGCGCCTGTTCCTCTCCCTCCAGACATGCCAGACAGTAGCAGAGAGTCGCAATCTAGCTTGTCTGGCCCATCCAGCAACCATACCCCTGCGATCCCTGATCCAGCTAAGGATCCCTCTAATATCTCTGACGCTGCCAGCACCTCCCAGATACCTCCTGCACTGCTCCGACCAAATATGCCAAGCGAGAGGGCACTCAAAAAATAGGTGGGTCATAGACTCGTCCACGTCTGAGCATAGAAGACACCTCGAGTCTGGAATGGGCACCCCAAACCTAATCAGTCTATCTCTCGTCATCAATCTCCCGAGCATCAATCTGTAAGAACAGAGCTGCATCTTCCGAGAAATCCCTTTTCCCCAGATGAAATCAATATCCTCTATCCTGTCATGTCGAGTCCTAACCAAGTCATAGCAACTCTTGAAACTGAACCTGCCAGGCCCCCCCAGAAGAGGCATGGCCAACCCAGTTCAAAGTGTCCCGAGACTGGCTAGTATCAATAGAAATAGTCCGGATCTCCTCGCCAAGCTGAGCTGTGAAAGTGTAAAGCTCCGGTCTCCAAGCAACATCTCGAATGATCAGACTGCACTTCAGCCCTCTCGAGGCCTCTCTATCATGCAGCGGTCCCAAATACTCCAGTAGGGAACGATTGCCCAACCATGGGTCGAGCCAGAGATCAGTGGAGGAACCATCCCTCATGGATCGGCAGATAGCAGTCTGTAGTACGGGTCTACATTTAAGAATAGCCTTAAATGTGACCGAGAAATTATTATCAATCCTGCTCGTCCAGAAATTGGACCTCCTCAGGTATCTGCTCGCCATCCAGTCAGCCCAAAGTGACCCCCCGCCAATGAACTGCCACGCCATCTTCACCCTAGCAGCCTCCTTCATAGCTCGGAGAGATCTCAACCCCACTCCCCCTTCCTCCCGAGGCCGGCAAAGTTGAGTCCACGAAATCGCATGTATGCCCCCCCTCCAAAGAAAGTCTGCACACATGGACTCCACCTTCGTGATAGTAGCCACAGGGATCTGGATCGACTGCAGCCAGAACATAGCAATGCCAGCAATGACAGATCTCAGCAGCTCAATCCTGCCACCAAAGATAGTCCTGCAGCCTGCCAGCCTTCCACCCTCTTCTTAGTGAACTCCACCAAACTCTGGCAATCCTGCTCCCTAGCATAATTCACCGTCAGTGGGACTCCCAGGTACTTCACCGGCAGCTCACCTTTCTCCACTCCCAGAACCAGAGCCCGCTCCTCCTTCTGAGGGCAACTAGAGCTGAAATAAACTCTACTTTTCTCTCTATTAAGCTTCAGCCCCGAGAGCCTCCCGAACTCCTCCATAATGTCAGATAGAGCCCTCATCCCTCCCATGGACGGTCGGAGAAGCACCAGTAGATCATCTGCATAAATCAAGTGCGAGACCACCGGATGGACAAGTCTAAATAGTGGAACAATCCGCCTGCTGTGCACTGCCAGGTCCATTAAGCACGTAAAATACTCCATCACCAGGGTGAACAGGTACGGGGACAATGGGTCGCCCTGCCGCAAGCCTCTGGAGCTGCTAAAGAATCCATACGGAGTGCCCTGTATAAGAACCGAGAAAGTGGGGGAGCAAATGCACTCCCTCACCCTCGCAACCCACCTCTCATCGAATCCCATGGCTAGCATAAGCTGGCAGAGAAAGTCCCTGTTAACAGTATCATACGCCTTTCTCAGATCCAACTTCACACAGGCCTTCATCCCCCCAGGCTTGTTGAACTCACGCACCATCTCATGAGCAAGAAGGCTGTGCTCAGCAATCGATCGACCCTTAATGAAGGCCGCCTGATTCCGAGATACCAATCCCTGCATAATCCCCTCCATCCTCCGACACATAAGATGAGTAATTATCTTATAAAGATAATTACAGCATGCAATCGGTCTGAAATCTGCCAGAGATGTCGCACCCTCCTTCTTCGGAACCAGGGTCAGGAAAGTATGATTAAGCTCCTTCAGAAGCTTTCCTGACAAGAAGAATTCCTGAACCGCCTCAAGAACTGGGAGCTTCAAAGCTCCCCAATGTCTCCGAAAGAACCCACTGGAGAAGCCATCTGGCCCTGGAGCTCTGTTGGGATCAGCCTTCATCACAATGTCCTCGATCTCCTCCATCCGAATCGGGGCCAAGAGACGCCTATTCCCATGCTGCGTCACCAACCTCTTAGGAATCAGAGGTGGGAACGTAGTGGGATAGTCCTCCTGATGATACAAGTCCCGATAAAACCTGACTGCTTCTCGCTGGATCTCCACCGGGTCCCCTACCAACTTGCCCTCGCCATCCAGAAGTCTGGGAATACTATTCCGGTGCTGTCGAGTCCGGATAACATCATAGAAGAACTTAGTACATCTGTCCCCATCCTTGAGCCATGAGCATTTCGCCCTCTGAGCCGCACTAATCTCCTCCTGGAGTCTCAAGGAATTGACTTCTGCACTAAGATCCTTCTCTCTGGCCGCCAGCTCCCCACACAAGATGTCAGCCTGCAGGGCCTCCTGAACCTCCCGAAGCTCAGCCTCCTTGTCTGCCAGGGAGGAACGCGGCTTCCGCTTCACCCAGTCCCGAATACCCCTCTTCACCTGCTTGAGCTTGTGGACCATGCGAAACTGAGCAGTGCCCTCCCGGGAGTCCAGCAGACCTCTCGCAACCACCTCCTCATAATCCGCCGAGAGGTACCAACTGTTGTTATATCTGAACGGTCTAGCTTTCCAGGTGGCTCTCTCCAATAAACCCACCCGAATAGGAGAGTGATCACTCGTCTCAGCCGCTAGCCCCTCCGCCACAGCATTAGGGTAATAGCGAAACCATTCGCTATTCCCCAAGGCTCTATCCAGCTGACATGCAACCCTGCCCTTGGACGCCTTGTTGTGCCAGGTCCAAATGTGCCCTGCTCTCTCCAGCCTCCTCAGCCCCGAGATGAGAAGGCATCTCTAAAAGTCATAAAGAATCGAGTCCTGGACCGGACGTCCCCCCACTTTTTCATGCCTATAAAGCAAGGCATTGAAGTCCCCCATAATAAGCAATGGAAGGTGTTGGGAATCCGCCATCTGGCCAAGCCGAGCAATATCCTCCCAGAGGGACTCACGACGCTTCCTGTCATTATGTCCATAGACAGCACCCAGGAGGAATCTAAAGCCACCTTTGTTCACTAGAAGTATACCAATGATCTGCTGAGTCTTCAGAACCAGGTCCCCATCCCAGCTATCTCTACTCCATCTAACCCAGATCCTCGCCATGTCGCAAATATCCAGGTTATGAATGTGAGCCCAAGTCGCCGTGTTCCGCCGATCAAGCACTGCTTCCTTCCGGATCTTTGTTTCCAGCAGAATAGCAATATCACACTTCTCCCTTCTCAAAACCCCCCTGATCTCCCTCCAACGCCCAATAGAACACCCCCCTCTGATGTTCCAGGCGAGGACCGACATTAATTAACTAATGGGGGGTCCCCCTGAACACCATCAGAACAGGCACCCGAGGGAAGTGCCCCGTCCATAAGATCAATATCCTCTCCTATCGCTGCAGCCGGAGCCTCACCTCCTACCTCCAGACCCTTCCCTCCCACAGTGGGAGGGGCAAGGTGGGCCTGTATCCTGGATAGCGTCAGATCCCAAGTTGGGTTGACACAGGTGTCCTGCTCCAGGCCCTCCTGCTGAAGGACATCGTCACGCGGGACCGGCGCATGCCGCTTCCTACTATACACCTGCTCCACCACCGGGGTAGCCCCACCAGCCCCCTAACTGCTACTAAGTAATCCCATGGATCTGGTCAACACACTCCTCTGTGGTTGAAATGGGACCACGGCACCCGTCATACTCGCCACCCGCTGTGGATCATCGGTCGCTGAGTCACCTGCCAAATCCATCATAGTGTCCTCCTCCTGACTATCTGTAGCCCCACCTCCAGCAACATCTCCAGGAACCGGCCCCTGTGTAGCCGCCGCCGACCTGACTACCGAGGCCGAGCTCCGTCTCCTCTGCGTGCACGCACTATCTACATGGCCAAAACACTCACATGAGGAACACATTGGGGGCACCCAGTCGTACTCCACCACCTGTGTCAGCACCTCCCCTGATGCTACCTCATACTCCAATAGGCTCGGAAGCTCCGACCCAGCCGTAATCTCCACAAAAATCCTGGCGTACATCAATCTCGTGCGGTAGGTGGTAGCCTCATCTGCCTTGATCGGCCTCCCAACCAAACTAGCCAACCTCATGAGAAGCGGAACACTCCAGTATTTCACTGGAAACTCGGGGAAACGAATCCATACAGGAATCGCGTTCAGAACCTCCTTCTCACACCGCAGGTCCGGAGTCCATTCCTTCAAGATGATCAGCCTCCCATCAAATGACCATGGTCCGCCCTGAGTGATCCTGATAACATCCTCAGCCAGCCCAAATTTCACAAAGTAGAAACCATTTTCCCTTGAGAAGATCTCCATGCTTCCTTTAGGCCGCCAAACCCTCTCCGCATATCCTCTGATTTGCCCGTAGAAGGGCTTGCTACCAAGCACATACATCACCAGAGTATTCTGCCAAAACTCCGTCACCTCCGCTATCTCCTCTGCTGGGAAAACAGCCCGAAAACCTCCACCAACCTTCTTTGGTGCCACGTACTCCATAGAGGACGCGGACTTCGCCAGCCGTCGGTATGCACACCTCCTTCCATGATCGTGGTTGTTGCGGCACGACCCTGGAAGGCACCGTGGCAGGGTTCCCCTGTTGTCCGCTACCTCCTCCAGCAACTCCTTTCCCTTTCTCGGCCGCCGACGCCTTCGGTCTCCAGGCAGTTCCACTACTCCTCAAGCCTCCCCCTAGCCGTCGGGGATCCCCATGACCACTCCCAATCTTGTTTCCTGTTCTCCCTGGAGTCACCCGACCCACCGATTGAGATGCCGGTAGCCTTCTCCCTGGTTGACGCCTTCTGGTCACCGTAGTCCACCCCTCGTCACCCGTTCCAGACCCGTTCCCAGATCCAGATCCAGATCCAGAACAGAACTCGAAGATCCTACCGGAGGCAAAACCACCTTCGGCCGCCCCCCGCCCCCCCCCCCCCCACCCGGGGGGGTCCCCCCTCTTCCCACCACCGACCCCCCCCCCCCCCCGCCTGGGGGGGTCCCACCGCCGTCCGCCGTCGACCCCCCCCCCCCGCCTGGGGGGGTCCCGCCTCCGGTTGCAGCCGCCCCCCCCCCCCCCCGCCTGGGGGGGTCCCCCCCCTGTCCGCCACCGACCCCCCCCCCCCCGCCTGGGGGGGTCCCGTCCGCCTCAGTCGCCGACCCCCCCCCCCCCGCCCGGGGGGGTCCCACCTGCCGATCCACCCCCACCCGGGGGGGTGGGCTTCTTGGGTCGGTCGCCATGCCGCTTCCCCTTCACCCCATAGGGATCCGGGGGGCAGGGAGGAGGTGCAATCGCCAATGTCGAAACCCTAGCAGAGCTCTTTTCTCTCATTTGCATCAAAAAAAAAAAAAATATATATATATATATATATATATATATATATCCAGCTTTACACAAGCCTTTATCCCCCAAAATATATATATATATATATATATATATATATATATATATATATATATATATATATATATTCCAGCTTGAGGAGGTCTTTACATAAATTAATGTATTGCCTTACTCGATTATCATAGTTGAAACCACTTATGTACTAACCCACTATATTTAACAAGAGAAGACTCAAATTAATGAAGAACTGACCAACTTGTCAAATTTAAGGTAGTAAAAACCTTGGTATTACGACAAGTTCTTCTAAGATGCTGGAAACTGCTGATAATAAGAGTGCTTTGGAGTTAAGAATTGATGTGAATTGGGAAACACATTTTTGCAAATTATTATATAACTGCAATATTCATTGGGAGGGGCATTACACATTCAACCATGACCAAGTTATCCAGCAAACACTCATTCAACGCTCCTAAAAATAATAAACTAATTGGTGGCTTCAAGATTTCGTGATTCAAAAAATATACAAAAAACATGCAGTGGCAGAAGCAAAAACAAATTTGAGGGGAGTGAAATACATTTAAATTAAAACAATAAAAAGTTAAGGGGCTTTATATAACATTTATAAATAATATAATTACAATGTAGCTGATGAGATTTGAACTCAACCACTCTTTCCAAAGAGCAAAAATACATTTAACTTAAAATTTAATAGACATTATATAACATTTATAAAAAAAATTAGAAAAGCAATTATAATCAAACTATTAAGATTTGAAGTTTTGAACTCATGACCTCTTGCTTCTAAAGGCATCAAGTTAACAACTAGGTCACTGTGACATTTGTTAAACTTGAAAAGAAAATGAAGTAAATAATAGGACAAAAATACTAATTATAAGGAAACGAAAAACTCAGGGAGAGTGGTTGCTCCCCCTCGGCTATGGTGGTTCCGACCCTGAACGTTGGATACTCCAGGAAGTTTCTCAACCCAGTAATTAGGGCGTGTATTCGGATCATTTTCGATAAAAACTTAAGGAGAACTCAAACCATCGGATGGTGAGGGATCATACTACGAAAAAAGTATGTGTTGTGACGCTTCGCCGATTGAGAAATATTGCAGCGAGGCCTTGCCGATTGAGAGGAATAATTAGGTGAAAAAGGTGTCTTTGTTGCAAAGCTTCACCGATTGAGAAGGGGGTGGTGTCGGTGGTGTGAGGTTGTAGAGAATAATTGTTGTGTATTTTATTGATTGGCTACTCCACTACTTATAGGGAGTCTAGCTCCTCTTCATACTACATTTTCCAATGTGGGACAGTCCCTTATTAGTTCTCAACACTCCCCCTCAAGATGGGCGATAGATATTAATCATTCCCATCTTGTTACATAGCTTCGACAGACTTAATGAACTAAGACCCTTAGTCAGACAGTCTGCCACTTGTTCTTCTGAGCGAACATGATCAATCTTCAGTATCCCTTGTTCCAGCTTCTCTTTGATGAAGAATCGATCGATCTCGATGTGCTTCGTTCTGTCGTGCTGAACTGGATTGTTAGCTATACTTATTGCAGTTTGACTATCGCTCAGAAGACGTAACGGTGCTCCCTTGTCCAGCTTCAACTCTGTCAGCAACGCTTTCACCCACAGCAACTCCGACACTCCTAAAGTCATTGCTCTGTATTCTGCTTCAGCTGTAGACCGTGCTACCACTGACTGTTTCTTGCTTCTCCATGAGACCAAGTTTCCTCCTACAAAGACACAATATCCCGTGGTAGACCTTCTATCGTCTATGCAGCTCGCCCAGTCTGCATCGCAGTATCCCTCAACTTCTATACATCCATTCTTCTTGAACCATAGCCCTTTTTCCGGCGTCCCTTTCAGATATCTCAAGATCTGAAACACTGCATCCATATGACCTGTTCTTGGATCATGCATGTAGCGACTTACTACACTCACCGCAAATGAGATATCAGGGCGAGTGTGCCCCAGATAAATCAATCTCCCTACAAGTCCTTGATATCTTTCACGATCAACTGGCTCTCCTGCTTCTGCTCCCAACTTGCACTTCTGGTCAATTGGAGTGACTGCTGCTTTGCATCCCTGTCTCCTTCAGCAGATCTAGTGCATATTCTCTATGAAAGAACAATTCCTTGTTCGCCTTCACACACCTCGATACCTAGAAAGTACCTCATCGCTCCTAAATCCTTCACCTTAA
Organism: Iris pallida; assembly: GCA_029216955.1. Lineage (NCBI taxonomy): Eukaryota > Viridiplantae > Streptophyta > Magnoliopsida > Asparagales > Iridaceae > Iris > Iris pallida. The sequence goes on from JANAVB010025794.1 coordinate 15,895,228, forward strand.
ACTCCTTCGCGAGTTTTGACTTCAACTTAGCGATCTCGACTTCATCATTACCTGTGATTACTATATCATCCACGTATACAGCAAGTATAGTGATATGGCCTCTTGCATGCTGAAGAAAGACCGTATGATCTGCATTTGCTTGATGGTATCCCATACCTGTAATAGCCTTTCTGAATCTGTCAAACCAGGCTCGAAGAGATTGCTTGAGTCCATATAGCGACTTCTTTAGTTTGCACACTTTTCCATGCGATGTCCCTCCGTCTGATTCTGTAGCGTAGCACCCTGGCGGGAGTTCCATGTACACTTCTTCTTGTAGGTCCCCATGGAGAAAGACATTCTTCACATCTAACTGGTATAGCTTCCACCCATAGTTTGCTGCAATGGAGACAGAGTTCTTACGGTGCTCATTTTCGCTACTCGAGCAAATGTCTCATCATAGTCGATGCCATATAATTGTGTGTATCCTTTTGCAACCAACCTTGCCTTGTATCGTTCCACTTTTCCTTCTGACGTCTTCTTTACTGTATACACCCATTTGCATTCCACAGTTTTCTTCCCTTTGGGTAATGGAACCAGCTCCCACGTCTTATTTTTCTCCAGTGTCCCAAGTTCTTCCATCATTGCAGCTTTCCACCTTGGATCTTTCTTTGCTTCCTGCCAACATTTGGGCAACGAAGTAGAGTCTAATGATGCAATGAAGGATCGATAATTCGAAGAAATGTTAGAATAAGACAGGTAGTTGGCAATATCATGTTCATAATCATCAAAACGACTATGAGCCTTACCCGCATCAATGCGAGAAGATCTCTTAAGGGAGCAATAGGTAGTGGAGAGATTATACCATCAGAGTCAGAGAGATCCGCATCAGAATCAGATTAATTCAGTACGGGGGCAACATCTTCAAGAGTTGGAGCAGGAGTAGACGAGGGACTTGGTACAGTAGGCACAGGGCACGGTACAGGCACAGTACTGGACTTCTGTTGTCTCCTTCTGTAGACTTGGAGCTCCTTTTCCATTGTCTGCTGCTCCCCCTGTTTAACATATGTATCTTCTTCATCTTCTGTATCGGAGTCACTGCTTTCTCCTCCTTTCGTCCAGTTTTCACGACCGGGCATGGGACCGATCCGACCACCACAGATGGACTTATTTTCTCCCCCTCACATCTAACACCCTTTGTGTTAGGTGTGTCACCAAACGCTGAACCGTCATCCGAACCATAATATGGTTCCAGTTCTCTGAATGTAACGTCCATGCTTACAAACATCTTCCAGTTCAACTGGGCTCCAACATGCGTATCCCTTCTGAGTTGTCGTGTACCCGACAAAGACACATTTAACCGCTCTAGGATCCAGTTTGCCAACTCCTGACCTATTATCTTGGACAAAACATACACACCCAAATACTTTCGGTGGAATAGTGTACGTGGTTGCACCAGTAAGCATCTCCAACGGTGTCTTCCAGTCCAATACCTAAGATGGCATTATGTTGATGAGATAAGAGGCCGTTAACACCGCCTACCCCCATAAGTGTTTCGGGACATTCATAGCCAGCATCATCGTCCGTGCGACCTCCAGCAGGTGTCTGTTCTTCCGTTCGGCCACACCATTCTGTGCCGGTGTATAGGCACATGAAGTTTGGTGTAGTATTCCATGAGTGGATAAATACTCAGCAACCTTCTTATTTGTATACTCTGTCCCATTGTCAGACCGTAAACACTTAATTTTAGTGCCATATTATGTTTTTACCCGGCGATGAAAGTCTCGAAACGCCTCAAAGATGTCACTTTTATTCTTCATAAGGTAGACCCATGTCACGCGAGTATAACAATCAATAAAAGTGACGAACCATCGAAACCGTTAATACCGGTTGTAGGACAAGGGTCCCATACGTCCGAATGTATCATATCAAATGCAGCTGAACTTCTACTTCCTGAACTAACATACGTGCTTCTGGTATGTTTACCCAACTCACATGTATTACAAAATAACTTCTCTTTATTAGCCCTTTGGTATAAGGACGGATACATTCGACTAATAATTTTAAAAGAAGAATGACCGACATGCTGGTGGTGGAGTAGCAATTTACCTTCTACACTGTGCCGTGAATCTTCCGGTGGTGTATCTGCTACCAGAGATGCCAATGCTTTGTCCAGTCCAGTCATGTCTAAGTACCACAGCCCCTTATGCCATGTGCCAGTCCCTAGTCGTCGTCCTGTCCCCTTCTCCTGAAAAGTCACCGTAGGAATGTCAAAGGAAACAGTACAGTTAAGATCAATAATAATGGCACTAATAGAAAGAAGATTGACAGGAAAAGACGGAACATGTAAGACATTGGTGAGAGTGAGAGAAGGGGTGCATGCGACAGTGTCTTTACCCATGACAGGGCTGGAGTTACCATCAGCAGTCTGAATGCTCTCCGGTGTCGGTAGGTGAGTATAGTCCTGAAACTCACCGCGGGACCCCGTGACATGGCGAGATGTCCAGAGTCCATAATCCAACCTGGTTGGTGGACAGCTGCTGCAAGAGCACGCGCAGGAATACCTGTGCTGGTTTGGGCAAAGCAAGTGATGTGATCTCCCGAGGTAGATGACGCCCCATGACTGCCGCCGAACCCAGCTTCGTGCTGCGTAACCTCGCGAGGAACTCCTTCTCAAGAGGGGTTAACTCAGCCAGGTGAATTTTTTTTCCCCTTCCTCCGCCAGATTAGCTTTGTGTCCTCCAGAATAATTTTTCCTTCTACCAGCATAACCGCCTCTACCACCTCGACGTCCTCCGCGGCCCCGTCCACGACCACTCGACTGACTTTACAGGAGTTTTGGACAAAATCTGATGTAATGCCCTGAGTCACCACAGTTGTGGCAAACTACCGGCCACAGAGGGAGGCTGATTGAAGGCGGCAAGGGCAGACTTGTCAACAGCGGCTTGCTCCCCCTGGAAATAGTCCTTGTTGGGCATCAACTTCAATCGAGCCTCTTCTTGTGCCATGGCAGCTATGGCTTCTTCTAAGGTTGGAAGCATGGGCTGTGCTAGGAGTACATTCCTTCTATGCTCAAACACAGGGTTAAGACCCTTCAAGAACTTCATCATTCGTTGTCAAGAAATATAATCCAAGAACTTTTGGAAATGTTTCGCAAATGCTGGATCGACTTGTGCATCTTCCATCCCAAGAGGATCATAGTGATCCAGATCAGACCAGTACTTCTTCAACAGTGCTGCATACTCAGAGATGGTACAGTCGTCCTGGGCCACCCTATCAAGTTCATCATGCAATTGGAAGACCCGTATAGGATTGCCTGAGCCTGAGTACATATCCTTCAAAGTCCGCCATATATCAGCAGCAGCCTCCATCGCCTCTACATTGCCCGACACCTGGTCGGTCAAGGAGGGTGTCAACCATCCAGCCACAACATTGTTGACAATTTCCCAAATAGCAAACTCCTTTGAGGAGGGATCATCTGGTGCCTTGGTTTGGCCATTGACGTAGCCAACCAAGCCTCATCCCTTCAGCGTCCGTATTGCCTGCCGTGACCATTTCAAGTAGTTGGACGTTCCTTCCAACTTCGTCTCCAGCTTGTCCAGCTTCCCCATTTTGTAGGGTGACGGATCCACATCAGTATGGATCACACGTAGGGTTGCCTCGGTTAATCTCTTTGAAAAAATATCATCAACCAAGGCCTTCATCTCTTCTGCTATCAGTTTACCACTGATCGAATCCATGGCGTCTTCAACTGTGATTCGTCGTCGTCGTCGTCTTCGTCAGCTTCGTCGTCGTCGTCGTCTTCGTCGTCGTCGTCTTTATGTAAAGCCTTCAACAGAGACCTTACGAATGCGCTGTTAACGTGGCCAACACCGGCGCGCGCATGTAGATCCTAATTTGCAGATCGAGAACGGAAAACAAATAAAGCATTTGTAATTCCGGAGGGCGTAATCTAGGAACAGATGGTGCAAATAAAGCATTTGACGTCCATCCGTCTTCGAATAACCGCCCATATAATCTCTCAAATTAGGATTTTTTTTTTTGAAAAAAAAGGGGGGGGTTTCGGCAGCAGTTGGGGTCGGAAGAGGAGGGGGTGTCGGGGGGGGCAGCAGCAGGGGGGTTCGTCGGCGGCAGCAGGGGGGGCGTCGGGGGGGCAGGAGGGGCGTCGGGGGCAGCAGGGGGGGCGTCGGCGGCAGCAGGGGGGGCGTCGGACGGGGCAGGGGAGGGGCGGGGGGGGGGGGGGGGGGGGGGGGGGGGGACTGCCGGGGGCAGCAGGGGGGGTTCGGCGGCGGCAGGGGGGCATCGGGGGGGAAGGGGGGTGGGTTTGCCGGGTTGGGGAAGGGGTGGGGAAAAAAAATTTTGTTATGGCTCTGATACCATGTAGAGAATAATTGTTGTGTATTTTATTGATTGGCTACTCCACTACTTATAGGGAGTCTAGCTCCTCTTCATACTACATTTTCCAATGTGGGACTAAGTCCCTTATTAGTTCTCAACAGAGGCATCGCTGATTGAGAGCGAAGATTAGATATAAATGAGTTAGGAGTGAGCCCCACCTTGGCGACTGAGGGGAGTGCTAAAGTTGTGAGGCTTCGCCAATTGAGACGGGGGATGTGGTTGGTGTGAGGCATGTAGCTGTTACCGATATTTGGTAATACTTGAAGTGCTCTAGCAGAAAAGCTTTAGAACTCTTTGCAATTTGACAAACTATGTGTTCCCCATGAACAATATGAACTAATTAATTGAAGTTTGCTTCCTCACTATCTTTCGACCCCTAGCTTTGCTCCGGGAAGATCAACTCTGAATCCAGGTTGTGTGGCCAATGACTATACTAAACACCTCACGTTCTTGATGCATTGAAGAAAAGTGTATACCTGATGGAATAACAACCAACTGTACAAGGCGTCATGCATCTTTTGAGTAACACCAAGTGTCGGCCAAGTCATTTTAAGAACCTTAATGATCTCTTCTGCTTCCTAAAAATGATTATGGAGAAGTATCAGACCGAACTATAAATCTAGCCATCTATGTGTCTAAAACAACAAAACTGTCCCACAGAAAAGTATATACCTCAACTATCTGACAATCTTCTAAGACATCAAAGACACTAGAAAAGTAATTTCTCATATAGCTTGATGTTAAAATGATAACTGGCCCCCCAATAATAGGATTCGTTTACAACTCCAAATTTCGGAGGCATAAGTGAAAGCTGTGAAGCAAATCCCTGTATAGATGTCAGAATCTCAGAGCGTCCATCAGAACCAATGCTGACCCATTCCTGAATATAAAAGACTGAAATAAGATACCAATACAGTTTATGAGGGAAAGCACAGCCGAGATAGAGCTATAATAAGTTGTTGCATGCAAAAATCAATCAATTTTATATTCAAATAAATATTACTGAAGAATTATTTATAACCACAATCATCATGTAGGAATTGATGGGGAGAGCTTGCCTCTGCATCTTGAATCTTCGATAGAAGAACGCGTAGACGCATATGTCCATTAGCAACAAAATTAGCAGAACCATTTAGTAGCTCTTCCAGAATTTTTGCCTGAGAAAATATATGACCATAAGGTGGCATTACACTGGAATGGTATGCAACAAGGGAGCAGATTAAACAAGATGTAAATCACCTGTCTCTTTAGCCAATGTGTGTAAGACCTCGTGTTAGGAAAATCCGGCTTGCAAATAGAACTTAAGAGTTCCAGCGATATTTGAGGGATATCAGTTTTGTCATCAGGCATCTTTGAGCCGAAGTGCCTCAAACCTTGCTTAATGCATGCATCCATTGCCTCTGAAATCTGAAAGGCATAACATGAACCAATTAAACATAATAAAAGATGTTAAACAAGAACAAATAAGAAGTCAGGCATTGTATGTAGGGCATTGACTTGAAAAGACGAACTCGAAAATATTTGCTAGAGCCTCTCCTTGGAAAAGCAAGGAAATGGCTCCTGGAAAATAAAGATGAATAAAGACAAGTACCTCCCAATCGAGCTCCTTAAATAAAACAGAGTTGGGCTTCATCTTTTACTTTTCAAAAACAATTCAACAGATGAGGACCCCTAACAAAAGAGGAACTATATAGAAACAACAGAACCTGCTCTTAAGAATAATAACCAACTAATAACTACCACCACAGAGTAAACACTTGAGTCTCCTAACAATAGAATTAATTGTTTATTAAATTTATTCCATAAAACTAGCCTATCCACAAAAACGAAAAGCAAAATGACAAAGGAACAATGAGCATGTAACACTTGTGATAGTGTGTTAATAATTGTCTCCTCTTCTATTTTGGTGATCATATAGGTAAAATAAGATATGAAGCAAAAGCAGACTCAATACGTCCTTGGTGAAAGAAAGATGAGTAGACATACAAAAGTATAGGAAAGGTATACTCCTATATACCTGGAGACATCTTCAACAGATTGACCCAGTCATTAATTTTCGTTTCCATTTTGTTGTCTGATTGCTGCATACTTTTCTTGAATACTGTGTTATGCTTCTGTGACTTCTGTCAGTATCCTAAACTGCGCTTACCAAAACCAAATTCATGCTTGTCATGAATATAACTATCGATACAACAACAAAGCATTTATCCCAACTTTCTGGGGTCGGCTACATGAGGCCTCATCTTCCATTCGATTATGTTAAGGATAATATCTTCTCTCCCATTAGCAAAAGCCATATCCATTTTCAGCCACAATCCAAGTTCACTTAGGTCTATACCCGACCTAGCACTCCTTTAAATAAAAGCCAATACTCCTAACTGATATGTGTTTGTTGCACAAGTCCAAACCATCTAAATTAATTTTCTCTCATCTTATCCTCAATCATCATAATGATAAATGACAGGTGATGGTGATTATTAACAAATTCTAATATTTGGGGCAAGTAAAACTCGAAGTTTCTACTTATCAGCTGAAAACTACACCTTAGTCAATAATGGAACTGGTGAAACCGCCAAAACTACCAAAGCTGGCAGAGTCAAAACCACAAAAACCCACAGAACTGCTGAAGCCAATACACAGGGAAAGGAAATGATACCATAATCGAGTTTTTGAACGTTAGCTAAACTATATCTTTGTCCAACTAGATATTCAGTAATAATGGCTATTTTGGAACAGAACAAATGCAGAGTGCTCAACAAAATGTGCAAGAATCAAAAAAGGGTCAATGTTGTTGAATAAAGAACATCATTTGGATAAAGTTGAGGATAGCATCAATAATTTGTGTGATGAGAACTAATATCATATAGCCTTCGGAGTTTGGAGGTTATCTAAAGAGTAGTAGAGTGACATGAGTTGTGTCCACGTCTTCTTGGCATTTAGCAGGCACATGTATCCGCTGCAACGATATGAAATGCTTCCATTGTGTTGGTATGTCATATTCATAACTTGATATATTTTTTATACCAGAGAAACGTTGGTAGCATAGATAGTAGGATCATTCCTGAGATGATGAGAGATAGCATGAGTTGTTAAATCCCTTTGAATTGCATGCGCCCATTCGATGTAGTTACTTTTTCGGCAAGGTTGGTGGTAGGGCCAAAGTTTCATCTTGAACTTCTAAGTGGAACTAGCGACTAATATCAGCGAAGAGGAGGAAGAAGACGTTGTTGACATGCAGGATGCTGTCAGGAGCAAGATCAAGAGGAGGAAGGTCACTAACTAATCAAATTGTCATGTTACAGAAAGATAGGAGAAATGACGGCAGTTGGTAGTGAAGCCCCCGGAATTTCAAACTTTTTGGGGAGGAGAGGCTTTTTCGGAGTATGATTTTTAGGTCCTGAAGGTGGGCAAGTAACATTAGATAGGGATGAAGTAAAAAAGTGAGAGCGTCCTAGAGTTTAGGAGAGGGAAGGGTGTGGAGAGGGGTTGTCAGCAGGATGTGGAGCTTGGGAAGGAATCCGGAGAAGGAGACAAAGAGGGCGTCTGGGAGAGTGGGAAACGGTGTTGTGAGGGGGTCGGGAGGGGACTAGCCAACCAGTGTTTGGGTGATGGTGGTAGTGGGGTGTAGAAAATAATGGTTGGATGAATTTTATTGATGGACTACTTCACTACTTATAGGGAGTCTAGCTCCTCTACATACTACATATTCCGATGTGGGACTAAAAGTCCCTTATTGACTCTCAACACTCCCCCTCAAGATGGGCGATAGATATTGATCATCCCCATCTTGTTACATAGCTTCGACAGACTTAATGAACTAAGACCCTTAGTCAGACAGTCTGCAACTTGTTCTTCTGAGCGGGCATGGTCAATCTTCAGTATCCCTTGTTCCAGCTTCTCCTTGATGCAGAATCGATCAATCTCAATGTGCTTCGTTCTGTCGTGCTGAACGGGATTGTTAGCTATACTTATTGCAGCTTGACTATCGCTCAGAAGACGTAATGGTGCTCCCTTGTCTAACTTTAACTCTGTCAGCAACGCTTTCACCCACAGCAATTCTGACACTCCCAGAGCCATTGCTCTGTATTCTGCTTCAGCTGTCGACCGTGCTACTACAGACTGTTTCTTGCTTCTCTATGAGACCAGATTTCCTCCTACAAAAATACAGTATCCCGTGGTAGACCTTATGTCGTCTATGCAGCTCGCCCAGTCTGCATCACAGTATTCCTCAACTTCTATGCGTCCATTCTTCTTGAACCATAGTCCCTTTTCCGGCGTTCCTTTCAGATACCTCAAGATCTGAAATACTGCTTCCATATGACCCTTTCTTGGATCATGCATGTAGCGACTTACTACACTCACCGCGAATGAGATATCAGGGCGAGTGTGTCCCAGATAAATCAATTTCCCTACAAGTCTTTGATATCTTTCACGATCAACGGAATCTCCTGCTTCTGCTCCCAACTTGCACTTCTGGTCAATTGGAGTGACCGCTGCTTTGCATCCCAGCATTCCTGTCTCCTTCAGCAGATCTAGTGTGTATTTTCTCTGTGAGAGAACAATTCCTTATTCGCCTTCACACACCTCGATACCTAGAAAGTATCTCATCGCTCCTAAATCCTTCACTTCAAACTCCTTCGCGTGTTTTGACTTCAGTTTAGTGATCTCGACTTCATCATTACCTGTGATTACTATATCATCTACATACACAGCAAGTATAGTGATGTGGCCTCTTGCATGCTGGAGGAAGACAGTATGATCTGCATTTGTTTGACGGTATCCCATGCCTGTAACAGCCTTTCTGAATCTGTCAAACCAGGCTCGAGGAGATTGCTTGCGCCCGTATAGTGACTTCTTCAGTTTACACACCTTTTCTTGCGACGTCCCTCCGTTTGATTCCGTCGCATAGCACCCAGGCGGGAGCTCCATGTATACTTCTTCTTGCAGGTCCCCATGAAGAAAGGCATTCTTCACATCCAGCTGGTACAGCTTCCACCCATAGTTCGCTGCAATGGAGACCAGAGTTCTCACGGTGCTCATTTTTGCTACGGGGCAAATGTCTCATCATAGTCTATTCCATGTGACTGTGTGAATCCTTTTGCAACCAACCTCGCCTTGTACCGCTCTATTTTTCCTTCTGGCGTCTCTTTCACTGTGTACACCCATTTGCATCCCGCAGCTTTCTTCCCTTTGGATAATGGAACCAGCTCCCATGTCTTATTTTTCTCCAGTGCCCCAAGTTCTTCCATCATTGCAGCTTTCCATCTTGGATCTTTCTTTGCTTCCTGCCAACACTTGGGCAACGAAGTAGAGTCTAACGATGCAATGAAGGCTCGATAATTCGAAGAAATGTTAGAATAAGACAAGAAGTTGGCAATGTCATGTTCGTAATCATCAAAACGAGCAGGAGCCTTACCCGCATTGATGCGAGAAGATCTCCTTAAGGGAGCAATAGGTGGTGGAGAGATCATACCATCCGAGTCGGAGAGATCCGCATCAGAATCCGAGTGATTCAGTGCGAGGGCAACATCTTCAGGAGTTGGAGCAGGAGTAGACGAAGGACTTGGTACAGTAGGCACAGGGCACGGCATAGGCACAGTACTGGACTTCTGTTGTCTCCTTCTGTAGACTTGGAGCTCCTTTTCCCTTGTCTGCTGCTCCCCCTGCGTAACATATGGATCTTCTTCTTCATTTTCTGTATCTGAGTCACTGTGCTCTTCCCCTTTCGTCCAGTTTTCTACAACCGGACACGGAACCGATCCGACGACCACATTTGGGCTTATTATCTTCCCCTCACATCTAACACCATCTGTGTTAGGTGTGTCACCAAATGCTGAACCTTCATCCGAACCATAGTATGGTTCGAGTTCTCTGAAAGTAACGTCCATGCTTACAAATATCTTCCGCTCGACTGGACTCCAACAGGCATAACCCTTCTGAGTTGCCATATAACCGACGAAGACACATTTAACTGCCCTAGGATCCAATTTGCCAACGCCTGGCCGATTATCTTGGACAAAGTACACACATCCAAAGACTTTTGGTGAAACAGTGTATGTAGTTGCCCCAGTAAGCATTTCCAACGGTGTCTTCCAGTCCAATACTTGAGATGGCATTCTGTTGATAAGATAAGAGGCCGTCAATATAGCCTGCCCCCATAAGTGTTTCGGGACATTCATAGCCAGCATCATCGTCCGTGCGACTTCCAGCAAGTGTCTGTTTTTTCGTTCCGCCACACCATTTTGGGCCGGAGTATAAGCACATGAAGTTTGATGAAGTATTCCATGAGTAGAAAAATACTCAGCAACCCGCTTATTAGTATACTCCGTCCCATTGTCTGACCGGAAACACTTAATTTTAGCGCCATATTGTGTGTCCACCCGTCGATGAAAGTCCTGAAAGGCCTCAAGGACGTCACTTTTATTCTTCATAAGATAGATCCATGTCACGCAGGTATAACAGTCAATAAAGGTGACGAACCATCGAAAGCCGTTAATACCAGTTGTAGGACAAGGGCCCCATACGTCTGAATGTATCATGTCAAAAGCAGCTGAACTCCTATTCCCCGTGCTCACATACGTACTTCTGGTATGTTTTCCCAACTCACAAGCATTACAAAATAACTTCTCTTTATTAGCCCTTTGATATAAGGACGGATACATTCGACTAATAACTTTAAAAGAAGAATGACCGACACGCTGGTGGTGGAGTAGCAAGTCGGCTTCAACACTCCGACAGGAAGCTTCTGGTGGTGCGTCTGCTACCAAGGATGCCAATGCGTTGTCCAGTCCAGTCATGTCTAAATACCACAGCCCCTTATGCCATGTGCCAGTCCCAAGTCGTCGTCCTGTCCCTTTCTCATGAAAAGTCACCTGAGGAATGTCAAAGGAAACAGTACAGTTAAGATCAAGTATAATGGCACTAATGGATAGGAGATTGACAGAAAAAGACGGAGCATGTAGGACATTGGTTAGAGTGATGGAAGGGGTGCATGCGACAGTGCCTTTACCCATTACAGGGCTGGATGTACCATCAGCGGTCTGAATACTCTCCGGCAATGGTAGGTGAGTATATTCCTGAAACGTACCACGGGACCCCGTGACATGGCGAGATGCTCCAAAGTCCATAATCCATCCTGGCTGATGGATAGATACAAGAGCACGTGCAGAATCATCGGTGCTGGTTTGGGCAAAGCAAGTGATGTGATCTCCCGAGGTTGAAGACGCCCCAGGACTGTCGGCCGAACCCAGCTTTGTGCCTCGCAACTTCTCAAGGAACTCCCGCTCAAGCGGGGTTATTTCAGCCAGTTGATTCTCTCCCCCTTCCTCCGCCAGATTTGCTTTGTGTCCGCCCCTTCTACCAGCATATCCTCCTCTACCACCACGTAGGCCTCCACGACCCCGTCCTCGATCAGTAGACTGATTGCGCAAGGGTTTTGGACAAAATCGGATGTAATGTCCGGAGTCACCACAATTGTGGCAAACACCACCCATAGATGGAGGTTGATTGAAGGCAGCAAGGGCAGACTTTTCAACCGCGGCTTGCTCCCCCTGGTAGGAGCCCTTGTTGGGCATCAACTTCAGTCGAGCTTCTTCCTGTGTCATAACAGCTATAGCTTCTTCCAAGGTCGGAAGCGTGGGTTGGGATAGGAGGATATTCCGTCTCTGCTCAAATACAGGGTGTAGTCCCTTCAGAAATTTTATCATACGCTGCCGGGAAATATAAGCCAGGAACGTCTGAAAGTACTTCGCGAATGCCGGTTCGACTTGTGCATCTTCCATCCCAAGAGGATCATAATGATCCAGATCAGACCAGTACTTCTTCAACAGGGCCGCGTACTCAGAGATGGTACGTTCGTCTTGGGTGCTGATTTTGCGAGTTTTTGTGAAATACGAATAAATCAAATAATAGTTATTTTCATATAGAAAATTAATAAAGATTTCTCACATAAAATCTACAAGTTTTAATATTTAAACAACGCTCATGTATTTCTCATTAAAATAAGAAATTTAGTTTTATATATAATTACAAAAAATACAAAGTTTTAATCAATTAATTTGGCGACGACGAGTTTTTCCAAAATACCAGTTTAAACGATCTTTCCCTCGTTAGTAATTACAACACACCGATAATCGCGTTTTTGTTTTTGATTGCATAAATAAAGATTAAAATTGATTAGGACACAATTAGAGATTTCAACTAGTATAGTTAGCTTGGTAACCCTGGATTCTGAGTCAATTTCTCGAATGTAGGATTTCGAGGACGATCCTAATTCCCATCTCGAAGTCTCCAACTTTCCAGCCCAGTCCATTTTGAGGCAAGTATAGTTTGTGTTAGTTTTACAGTTATTTTAATAATCGCTTTACTGCAAGTTTAAACCACGATGCAAACACGAAACTCTCCCTGAGAGTACTGACTGCAACTACTGTAACTGATTGAGGACTGGGGGAATAGAGTAATGTTTATGACCACATCCAACTGTAACTTAGAACTGTGTGAGCTTACCCCTCTTACACACGGAGATAAGCCGTATCGTATCAATAGGATACTACTGAATTAACCCAAGCCGGTCATATTCATTGCCTATTCAAATCACACTGTTTTACTGCTAGAAAACTGTTCATTTCTAAACTGTTTAAAAGTGCATGATTCTATTATTCATTTTAACTGTTTAAATTAGCATGAATTGTATTTTGCTCCCTCCTGACTGGAGATATATTTTTAGGGGACTTTGAGGATGCTGAGCGGTTATACAACAGCTACAACGACCCTGTTCTGTACCCAGTAGTGCTGCCAGAGTCCCCATTGGAGGGCGTTGGGACTGAGGCCGATGAGCCGGCTGATTAGGTAGCTTTTCTTTTTTCCAGCTTTGTTGTTTATTAAAACTCTGTTCATTTGAATTCAATTATTTATTTCAGTTCATTTAAATTCCAGTTGTATTTGATTTCAAAGTTTAATAAAGTTTCAATTCCCGAATATTGAGTTGTGACAAATATAGATGTTGTTGTTATGGTTACCTGCTAATGGAACAGCTTACTGCCGCAAACTCGACGCTGGCCGGGAGGGGCGGCCACGGGCGGAGGTGGCCCGCAGTTCCGCGGATCCGAGTCCAGCGCTGTTCCGAGCTTTTCCAGCTCCTGTCCGGCAGAGTCTCGGGTTTTCCGTTGCAATTCGGATCCCTTTATTTCTATAAACTTGCATCTGAGAGCTCTAGCCGAGCAACCCAAGGTATAACCCCTGTCCCGTCCCATTTTCTTTTGGTCTGTGATGAGATTGGTCCCCGATTCCCTCCCGGGAATTCGGTTTTTAGCGACGTCGTAGTTTCGGAACGTTCGGAAATGATTTTCTGGATAATTTGGTTTTTCGGATATATTTTCGAACTGTGCTGTGGTTTTTGGAACTCCCGAATTCGTTTCGGGTCGTTCCGAATAAATTTTGAGAATGATTGTGGTTATTTTTATATATATTATTGGGATTCCCTGGTTCGGGATTTGCAGGAAAATATTTGGCACACTTTCCCAGTTTTTGGGTTGACCAAAAATAGAGGAAATGCTGCCGGATTTTCCGTAAAATTTAATTATATTTTCAAAATGATTTTAAAATAGATTTCGGAAAATATTAGTATTTTTGGGATTTTTGGGCGATGACCGTATCGGTCAATGGGCCCCGGCTAAGCGCAAACGAAACCGGCTTCGCCCGGACGTTGAGGCATTAGCCTATATGACGATTGGACCATATCTGAGACTCATTAAATATTTAGTTTATTTTTATTATTTATTTTATTCATAATTAAATTATAGGAAGTTTTAGAACTAACGACCGTTTTGTCTTATTTCAATTTATGTAAATAAATTGTAATGGACATAAGCCCAGCTGGTTGTTGGCTCTGTGACTTGTATTTTTGGTAGCGTAGGATTTTCTGCTGTTTCTGGTTTTGCGAGTTCTTGTAGCATACGCGTAAACCTAATAATAATTATTTTCATATAAAAAAATTAATAAAGTTTCCTCACATTAAAATTTACAAGTTTTAATATTCAACAACGATCATGTATTTCTCATTAAAATAAAAAATTTAGTTTTATATGTATAATTATGAAACTACAAAGTTTTAATCAAATTAATTTGGTAACGACGAGTTTTTCCAAAATACAAGTTTAAACGATCTTTCCCTCGTTAGTAATTACAACGCACCGATAATCGCGTTTTTGTTTTTGATTGCATAAATAAAGATTAAAATTGATTAGGACACAATTAGAGATTTCAACTAGTATAGTTAGTTTGGTAACCCTGGATTCTGAGTCAATTTCTCGAATGTAGGATTTCGAGGACGATCCTAATTTCCATCTCGAAGTCTCCAACTTTCCAGTCCAGTCCATTTTGAGGCAAGTACAGTTTGTGTTAGTTTACAGTTATTTTAATAATCGTTTTACTGCAAGTTTAAACCACGATGCAACACGAAACTCTCTTGGAGAGCACTGACTGATTGACTGTTGGGTACTGGGGGAATAGAGTAATGTTTATGACCACATCCACTGTAACTTAGAACTGTATTAGCTTACCCCTCTCTCACACGGGGATAAGCCATACCGTATCAATAGGATACTACTGTAACAACCCAAGCCAGTCATATTATTGCCTATTCAAATCACACTGTTTTACTGATAGAAAACTGTTCATTTCTAAACTGTTTAAAAGTGCATGATTCTATTATTCATTTTAACTGTTTAAATTAGCATGAATTGTACTTTGCTCCCTCCTGACTGGAGATACATTTTTAGGGGACTATGAGGATGCTGAGCTGTTAATCAGCAGCTACTACGACCCTGTTCTGTACCCCGTAGTGCTGCCAGAGTCCCCTTTGGAGGACGCAGGGACTGAGGCCGATGAGCCAAATGCTTAGATAGATTTTCTTTTCCCAGTTTTGTTGTTCTTTGAAATTCTGTTTATTTGAATTCAGTATTTATTTCAGTACCTTTAAATTTCAGTTGTATTTATTTCAAACGATTAATAAAGTTTCAATTCCCGAATATTGAGTTGTGACAAATATAGATGTTGTTATGGTTACCTGCTAAAGTTTCAATTCCCGAATAAAGTTTCAATTCCCGAACATATGTCACGACCCGATCCCAAATAATTGGGTCGAACCGGATCATGCCCAGCCTGCACCGTTGTTGAGACGGCGGCAGTAAGCTGTTCCATTAGCAGGTAACCATAACAACAACATCTATATTTGTCACAACTCAATATTCGGGAATTGAAACTTTATTAAACTTTGAAATCAAATACAACTGGAATTTAAATGAACTGAAATAAATAATGAATTCAAATAAACAGAATTTCAAAGAACAACAAAACTGGGAAAAGAAAATCTATCTAAGCATTTAGCTCATCGGCCTCAGTCCCTGCGTCCTCCAAAGGGGACTCTGGCAGCACTACGGGGTACAGAACAGGGTCGTAGTAGCTGCTGATTAACAGCTCAGCATCCTCATAGTCCCCTAAAAATGTATCTCCAGTCAGGAGGGAGCAAAGTACAATTCATGCTAATTTAAACAGTTAAAATGAATAATAGAATCATGCACTTTTAAACAGTTTAGAAATGAACAGTTTTCTATCAGTAAAACAGTGTGATTTGAATAGGCAATGAATATGACCGGCTTGGGTTGTTACAGTAGTATCCTATTGATACGGTATGGCTTATCCTCGTGTGAGAGAGGGGTAAGCTAATACAGTTCTAAGTTACAGTGGATGTGGTCATAAACATTACTCTATTCCCCCAGTACCCAACAGTCAATCAGTCAGTGCTCTCCAAGAGAGTTTCGTGTTGCATCGTGGTTTAAACTTGCAGTAAAACGATTATTAAAATAACTGTAAACTAACACAAACTGTACTTGCCTCAATATAGACTGGACTGGAGAGATGAAGACTTCGGGATGGGAATTAGGATCATCCTCGAATTCCTACATTCGAGAAATTGACTCAGAATCCAGGGTTACCAATCTGACTACGCTAGTTGAAATCTCTAATTGTGTCCTAATCCATTTTAATTCTTTATTAATAAAACACGAACAAAAAACACGATTATCGGTGCGTTGAATTTATAACGAGGGAAAGATCGTTTTAAACTGGTATTTTGGAAAAACTCGTCGTCGCCAAATTAATTGATTAAAACTTTGTAGTTTCATAATTATACATATAAAACTAAATTTCTTATTTTAATGAGAAATATATGATCGTTGTTGAATATTAAAACTTGTAAATTTTAATGTGAGAAAACTTTATTAATTTTTTTATATGAAAATAATTATTATTAGGTTTACGCGTATGCTACAAGAACTCGCAAAACTAGAAACAGCAGAAAATCCTACGCTACCAAAAATACAAGTCACAGAGCCAACAACCAGCTGGGCTTATGCCCATTACAATTTATTTACATAAATTGAAATAAGACAAAACGGTCGTTAGTTCTAAAACTTCCTATAATTTAATTATGAATAAAATAAATAATAAAAATAAACTAAATATTTAATGAGTCTCAGATATGGTCAAATCGTCATATAGGCAAATGCCTTAACGTCCGGGCGAAGCCGGTTTCGTTTGCGCTTAGCCGGGGCCCATTGACCGATACGGTCGTCGCCCAAAAATCCCAAAAATACTAATATTTTCCGAAATCTATTTTAAAATCATTTTGAAAATATAATTAAATTTACGGAAAAATCCGGCAGCATTTCCTCTGTTTTTGGTCAACCCAAAAACTGGAAAATATGTGCCAATATTTTCCTGCAAATCCCAAACCAGGGAATCCCCAAAATATATATATAAAAATAACCACAAACATTCCACGGATTGATTCGGAACGACCCGAAACGAATTCGGGAGTCTGAATCCAACCAAAACATCACAGCACGCTACCGGAAAAATCCGAAAACCCAAAATATTTAGAAATCCATTTTCCGAAAAGTTTCGGAAAAGCAAAACAACCAACAGAACCTTTCCGAAGGTTCCGAAACTATGACGTCGCTAAAAACTGAATTCCCGGGAGGGAATCGGGGACCAATCTCATCACAGACCAAAAGAAAATGGGACGGGACAGGGGGTTATACCTTGGGTTGCTCGGCTAGAGCTCTCAGATGCAAGTTTATAGAAATAACGGGATCCGAATTGCAACGGAAAACCCGAGACTCTGCCGGACAGGAGCTGAAAAAGCTCGAAACAGCGCTGGACTCGGATCCGCGGAACTGCGGGTCACCGGAAAGCGGGACAGACTTGAAATCCGGCTAGGGCACGGCCAGACTCGGAAAGGCCAGGGAGAAAGTGGGGTTCGCTGGCTCGGCGAAGCTCGACGCTAACAGGGGCGGCCACAGGCGGAGGTGGCCCGCCGGAGAACGCGCGCACAGGGGCGCTGGCGCGAAGAGGGGCGTCGGGGGCGCTGGAAGAGCGCGGCTCGCGGGGTCCGGCGAGCGGCGAAGGGGGCGGGCGCCGCAAAGGGGGTCGCGCGCCGGGGCTGCGAGGGTCCGGGCGGCCGGGGGAGCCGCGGGAGCGCTGGAGGCCGGGGGTGCCGCGGGAGGCCGGAGCTAGGGGCGCCGGCGTCGGGTCCGCGCGGGGCTCGGCGGGACGTCGGGTGCTCGGGAGAGGGTGGACGAGCGGAGGAGGCCGGCGGTCGGGGTCCGGGGGCACGTGGCCGAGAGTGAAGGGATGAAAGTGAAGGTAGGTGGTGGAAGGGTGGAGAATTTGTTCTGGAGTGAGAGAGGGGTGGGTTTGAGAGTAGTTCTTAAGTAAAGAAGTGTGGAGGAATGGGTTTGTGGTGTGGAGCAAAGTTGGGAGAGAGGTGAACGTGAGAGTGAAAGGAGGAGAGGGGGTATGTGCTGGTCCTTCGTGGACCAGCTCTAAGAAAGAATTTTTTTTTATTAAAACAATTCAGATTTAATTGAAAGGAGAAAAAATGGTTCAGGTTGGGTCTGAGTTCGGGAATCGGGTCCGGGCTCGGGTCTGGGTCAGCACCCAAAAATCCATGTTTTAATTTTCGAAATTGATTTTAAAACTCAAAATGATACTAATAATTATAATAAATATAATATTAATATAAATATTGCTCTACAAAAATTGGGTTTCACAATCTTCCCTCCTTAGAAAATTTCGTCCTCGAAATTAAAGGCAGGGTTAGGGGTTACCTTCAGTCTCAAAGAGGTACGGGTACTGCTCTCGCATCTGGTCTTCTCGCTCCCAGGTCGACTCGCCTGGTGAGTTGTGCCGCCACATGACTCTGACTATCGGCGTCACAGAGTTCCTGGTTCTCTTCTCGCCTCTGTCCAAAATTGCCACTGGCTTCTCCGGCACTGTAAGGCTGGGTCCAATCTCCAGCTTCGAATGGTCCAAGATGTGGCTCGGGTCCGGGATGTAGCGTCTCAGCTGCGAAACGTGGAAGACGTTGTGGACGCCTTCGAGACTTGGGGGTAGAGCCACCCGATAAGCCACTTCTCCAATCCTGCTGAGTACTTCAAAAGGACCAATATAACTGGGACTTAACTTTCCTGCTCTGCCAAAATGAATGGTTCCTCTGGTAGGAGAGATCTTCACAAACACACTGTCGCCTTCTTCAAACTCCAAAGGCCGTCGGCTGCTATCCGCCCAATGCTTTTGTCTGTCCTGGGCAATCCTGAGCTTGTCCCTGATCATTCTTACCTTCTCTGCTGCATCGGTCACCATCTCAGGTCCAAGCAATACTCGTTCTCCGACGTCGTCCCAAGCAAGTGGGGTGCGACAACGACGTCCATAGAGTGCCTCGAACGGTGTCATACCGATGCTAGCTTGGTAGCTGTTGTTGTAAGAGAACTCTACCTAGTGCAAATGGTCTTCCCAAGACCCTCCAAATTCCAAGACGCAGGATCTCAGCATGTCTTCTAGCGTCTGGATTGTTCTCTCCGATTGCTCGTCAGTCTAGGGGTGGTAGGCGGTGCTGAACTTCAGTTGTGTTCCCAAACTGTCATGCAAACTCTTCCAAAAGTGAGAGGTAAATCTAGTATCTCTGTCAGATACGATACTTACCGGAACTCCATGAATCCGGTAGATGTGTCGCATGTACAGTGCTGCCAACTTCTCGGTAGATAAACCAATCCTGAAGGGGATAAAGTGAGCTGACTTCGTCAGTCGGTCCACGATAACCCAAATGGCATCCTTCCCTCCTTGGGATCGAGGCAGTCCCGATACAAAATCCATCGTTATGTGCTCCTATTTTCACTCCGGAATGTCAAACGGCTGCAATAATCCTGATGGTCTCTGTCTGCTGGCTTTAACTTGCTGACAAATTAAACATCTAGCCACATACCTGGATACGTCCTTCTTCATTCCGTACCACCACACTATTGTACGCATATCCCGGTACATTTTGTTGGCTCCAGGATGTATGGAATACTGCGACTGGTGCGCTTCTTGCATCAGCTCGTTCCTCAGTTCGCCAGTTGGTACGCAAAGCCTCGTACCATTTTTCAGTGCTCCGTCGCTGGCGATTGAGAATTCTTCAAGTGTTCCTGCCAGCACTTGGTCTCTGAGTTTGCAAAGCGTCTCGTCCTGGAATTGTGCCTCCTTGACTCTGTCCATCAGACTTGAACGCACTTGCAACTGCATCAATGATGATTCAGCTCCTGGTACGATGGCTTCTCTTTCCAGTTTCTTCATCTCTTCTTCAGGTAGTACAATTTCCAATCCAAGCGTCTCCATGTCCTCCAGCAAATGACGCTCCTTGGTCAAGAACATTGCCATCGGGTATCGACTAAGTGCATCTGCAACAACATTAGCCTTACCCGGATGATACTGCAGGTTGATATCAAAATCCTTCATCAGCTCCAGCCATCGTCTCTGTCTCATGTTCAGCTCCTTCTGAGTGAAAACATATTTCAGACTTTTGTGGTCTGTAAATATTTCCACTCTCTCTCCATAAAGATAGTGCTTCCATAGCTTCAATGCAAATATCACTGCTGCAAGCTCCAAATCATGTGTGGGATAGTTCTTCTCATGAGTCCGTAATTGCCTAGATGCGTAAGCAATTACTTTTCCGTGTTGTTGAAGAACGCAGCCCAATCCCTTACCGGAAGCATCACTATAAATTGAGAAACCGCCGGTACCTGCGGGTAGCGTAAGTATCGGCGCCGTTGTAAGCCTCTTCTTCAGTTCCTCAAAAGCTGACTGGCAAGCTTCAGACCATATAAATTCCTCGTTCTTCCTGGTAAGCTTCGTCATTGGTTCAGCAATCTTGGAGAAATCCTTCACGAACTTCCGGTAGTAGCCAGCTAAACCCAAAAAGCTTCTGATCTCTGCAACCGAGCTTGGTGCAGTCCACTTCTCAATAGCAGCTATCTTCTTTGGATCCACCGAAATTCCTTTTCCTGTGACAACATGGCCCAAAAATTCTACTTTGTCTAAAAAGAATTCGCATTTGGATAGCTTACCATAGAGCTTCTCCTTCCTCAAGGTACTCAGCACTTTCCTCAGGTGCTCTTCATGCTCTTCTTCAGTCTTCGAGTAGATCAGTATGTCATCGATGAAGACAACAACAAACTGATCCAGGTATTCATGGAAAACCTTGTTCATGAGGTTCATGAATACCGCGGGAGCATTTGTCAATCCAAACGGCATGACCAAGAATTCAAATTGCCCATACTTTGTGTTGAACGCCGTCTTGGGAATATCCTCCTTCCTGACCTTGATTTGATGGTAGCCTGATCTGAGATCTATCTTCGAAAATACCTTGGCTCCACTCAGTTGATCAAACAGGTCGTCGATCCGGGGCAGAGGGTACTTGTTCTTGATGGTGATGTTGTTCAGCGCCCGGTAGTCAATGCACATCCGCACGGTTCCATCCTTCTTGGGCACGAACAAAACTGGTGCTCCCCAGGGTGAAGCCCCGTCTCTGATAAATCCTTGTGCCTTCATCTCGTCGATCTGGTCCTTCATCTCCTTTGCCTCCTTGGGGTTGACTCTGTAGCATCCTCGAGAAATAGGGGAAGAGCCTGGTACTAGATCGACGGTGAATTCCACACCTCGATCCGGCGGCAATCCTGGAAGACTATCTGGAAAGACGTCCATGAATTCCGCTATGATAGGGTGAGGAGGCCCGGGTTCTTCGGTGATTGAGGAGTAGGTAACACTCTTCATGTCTTCCGGAGCTCGAGAGATTTCAAACTCCGGTTCTCCTGGTGGGCTGAAGATTACACATCCTCGGTGACAATCTATCAGCGCATGCTGTTCACTTAACCAGTCCATCCCTAGGACTACATCATAGTTGGGCAGGGGCATCACAAGTAGCTTTTCTTTTTTCCAGCTTTGTTGTTTATTTAAAACTCTGTTCATTTGAATTCAATTATTTATTTCAGTTCATTTAAATTCCAGTTGTATTTGATTTCAAAGTTTAATAAAGTTTCATTTCCGAATTTGAGTTGTGACAAATATAGATGTTGTTGTATGGTTACCTGCTAATGGAACAGCTTACTGCCGCCGTCTCAACAACGGTGCAGGCTGGGCATGATCCGGTTCGACCCACCCTATCGAGTTCATCTTGCAGTTGAAAGACTCGCATAGGGTTGCCGGAGCCGGAGTATATATCTTTTAGAGTTTGCCATATATCAGCAGCAGCCTCCATGGCCTCGACATTGCCCGACATCTGGCCGGTTAAAGAGGCAGTCAACCACCCAGCCACGACGTTGTTGACAATCTCCCAAACAGCAAACTCCTTGGTGGAGTGATCGGCTGGCGCCTTGGCTTGGCCAGTGACATATCCAACCAAGCCACGTCCCTTTAGTGTCCGCATCGCCTGCCGCGACCACTTCAAGTAGTTGGATGTTCCTTCCAACTTCGTCTCCAGCTTCTCCAATTTTCCCATTTTGTAAGGGGACGGATCCACATCAGTATGGATCACACGTGGGGTTACCTCGGTTAATCTTTTTGATAAGATATCATCAACCAAGACCTTCATCTCTTCGGCCATCAGTTTGCCACTGATCGAATCCATGGCCTCTGCAACTGTGAACCCGATTCGTCGTCTTCCTCGTCGAACTTCGTCGTCTTCCTCGTCGAACTTCGTCGTCTTCGTCTTCTTCGACGTCAGAGACTTTACGAATGCGCTACTAACTTGGCCAGCACCGGCGCGCGCATGTAAAGTGAACACGTCAGGACACCAGAGAAGACATAATCAGTCTCTGTATAGATCCTGATGTAAGGAGGAATAACAAAATAAACATTTGTTAGTTCCAAACGGCGCAATCTAGGAACAGAGTCGGTGCAAATAAAGAATTTGACATCTCGACTGTCTTCGAAATACGCCGTTTTTTTTTTGACGGCTAAGGTTAGGGTTAGGATTTGGATGGGGCTGCTAGGGCTAGGGTTAGGGTTCCATGTCAAGAGAGGCTAGGGTTAGGGTTTCCATGTCAAGAGAGGGAGAGGGAGGAGGGGGGGCGGGGTGCTGCTGGGAGGGTGCTGGAGGGAGGGAGGGGGCGGGGGGGGGGGGGGGGGGGGGGGGGGGGGGGGGTCGGGCTGCTGCGGGGGGGTCGAGGGGGGGTCAGGGGGGGTCGGCTAGGGTGGTGGAGCGGCTAGGGGGGGGTCGGCTAGGGTGGTGGAGCGGCGAGGGGCTGCTGGAGCTCGGGAAGGGGTCAGCTAGGGTGGTGGAGCGGCTAGGGGGGGTCGGCTAGGGTGGTGGAGCGACTAGGGGGGGGGGGGTCGGCTAGGGTGGTGGAGCGGCTAGGGGGGTCGGCTAGGGTGGTGGAGCGGCGAGGGGCTGCTGGAGCTCGGGAAGGGGTCGGCTAGGGTGGTGGAGCGGCTAGGGGGGGGTCGGCTAGGTCGGGAGGGGGCGGCTAGAGAGAGAGAATTTTGTTTTTGTTTTTTTGTGTGGAGAGAGAGAGAGAGTTATGGCTCTGATACCATGTAGAAAATACTGGTTGGATGAATTTTATTGATGGACTACTTCACTACTTATAGGGAGTCTAGCTCCTCTACATACTACATATTCCGATGTGGGACTAAAAGTCCCTTATTGACTCTCAACATGGGGGGATTATGAGAGAGGCTAGGGAGAATATTTTTGTGAAAGATAGAAATTAGGATTTCAGAAAATCCCTACTTTGATACCATTTAGACGAATACATGCAGAGAGAATAATGGATTCCTTGTTTAAGGAGTATGGAAACCTATTTAGATGAGGATTGAGGTCTTAATTATATTTAACCGACGCGGAACTAAAAGTGACAGCTTAATAAATAAAAGAAAGAGATACACAATCCCTTAAAGAATACAAGTGTATCCAGGAATGGTACTTAAGCTTTGTGTTTGATTACGAAGGAGAAAGTAAGATCAAGCTTGTGCCTCTAGTGGCATAGGAGAAACAAAGTAACCAATTATATATAACAGAAGTAGTGCATAAAGTACCTTATTCATGCTCCTATAGGCTTGAGTAGAATTGTAGATAGACCTAGTCTAGTTTAATCAACTATATTTCTTGTTGTTGTATGAGGATAAACAAATTACTCTCTCTCCCTGACATGGAGTATTTGTGCTCCTAAAAGTCCTATAGTATTTAGTTAGACAAGGAACTACAATCCATGTCAAGGTAGCATAATATCATAGAATATATGAGTCTTATTTTATGTCCAACTAGGACTTTGTCACTAGGGATGAATACTCATATTGCAGTTCTTTCAAATTTGACAAATTAAAGAGACTTAAAGGCCTTCTCAGGAGTTATCTTCTCTCTATATCTTTATTTTGTTTCTTTCCTCTTCTCTTAATTTCTACTATTTCTAGAGATATCTACTTTTCTAAAACTCGTATCACCCAAATTAAATATTCCTAAAGCCCAATCATGTCGCGCTAAAATCCAACAGGTCAAGATATCATCAAAGAATGTAATACTCTTTATAAAAGTAAATGCAACAACAACAAGTCTTTATACCAAAATTTTAGGGTCACTTGTTTCAATCCTTCTCTTCCATTAAGCCCTCTTAAGGGCCATGTCCTCTATAACACTAACAACTACCATATCCTTCTTTAAAACTTGAATCCATGTCCGTTTAGACTTACCTCTAGTCTATGTTATATATTAAGCATGAGGCGAGGCAACGAAGCTGGCCTCGCTTAAGCTTAAGCGGTGCTCATTTTTACCTACGGAGTCTCCTACATCTAAAATACTCTATATACACATAAATTTCAATATTTTTTCATACAATCCTACTAGTATATGCATGAATAACAATACCAATTATCAATCAAACAAAGTAACAATATGAATACTAGAATCAAAATGCAAAGTCATCAAAATACCATGATCAAAATAGTCAACAAGCCACACAATGGATACATACTACATCGTCATCAAATACCATCAAACATAAAAGCTAAGTCTCCAAAGTTCCTAGTTTTTTCAAGGTAGGTTTTTTTTTTGTTCGATTTTTTTGAACCAAGGCGCTTTTTCCAGCGCCTAACAGTAGGCGGGCCGCCATAAAGCGCCGCCTAAGCGCGCGATTGATCGCTTTGGGGCGAGATTTCCCTAAGCGATGCGTCCAAATTCCAGTTTTCGCTTAAGCGGCGTTAAGTGTCGCTTAAGCGCGCTTTTCACAACATAGCCTCTAGTTCTAGTGGGCTTCTTTTTAACTAGTATATTACGGGTCCTCCTTACCGGAGCATCTATTTGTTTGTATTGCACATGTCCAACTACAAGATAATTTTATCTTATCTTGTCCTCAATTAGCGTCACATCTAACTTCGCACAACCATGATGGTTTCTTACCCTATCATTTAATATATTTGGATCCCCTAATGCCAATATCTCATAATGCCTCGCAGCACCAATGCAAATAGAGAGATTGCATGAGATATTCTACATCATATATTAACCACGAGAAATTATAAATATCTCATGCAATCCCCTATATTTTCATTGGCATTATGGGCATACATTGTCATTAGGGGATCCAAATCCATCATTTCATGTATTGTCACTCATCCATT
Source organism: Iris pallida (assembly GCA_029216955.1). Classification (NCBI taxonomy): domain Eukaryota; kingdom Viridiplantae; phylum Streptophyta; class Magnoliopsida; order Asparagales; family Iridaceae; genus Iris; species Iris pallida. The sequence continues at coordinate 15,920,590 of JANAVB010025794.1, forward strand.
TTAGCATTCTCATTCCGCTTATACTTATTTTTGGACATGTTGTTTCTTAATTGCATACAACTCTGATCCATAGAGCATAGTTAGTCTAGCAACAATCTTATATAATTTTTCTTTCAACTTCAAAGGTATCTTGCTATTACAAAATACTCAAGAAGCACGCCTCTATTCAAGCCTTCTATTTTAATTATATGCATGGCATCCTTCTCATTCTCTCCAAGTCTCCATCATGGAGAACGATTGACCCTAAATGTCAAAAACTTCCACTCCTGGGTATCTCTAAACTCTTGTACATTTCATATGCTATGTTTTCGTCCTATTTCTTTTAAAATATTTATTCCAAAGTTTGTCTCCACATTTCTATTTCAACATCTAACCCTTCTCCACTCTCATCGACCAACAGAATATCATAAGCAAACATCATACACCATGGGACATTTTTCTGAATATGCCTAGTAATTTCATCTATAACTAGCATAAAAATTTAAGAACTTAATGATGAACATCGACGTAAGACAACGGTGGTAGAAAATGGTTTGTTATCTCCTCTAATGGTCTGTATGGTCGTCATAATTATGTCGTACATATCATTAATAGTCTTAATAGTTAATATAGATACTTAAAAACTTGTTTCTCCTCTAAAACTAGCACATTATCTCCCTAGGAACTATATCATAATCTCTAAGTCAATAAAAATTATATGTGAATCCCTTTTTTAACAAAATTTCATTAATCTTCTTAGTATGCTTTCATAGTAGGTCTCCTTGACATAAAACCAAATTGATTTTCTGAAATTCGAATTTATTCACTTATTCTTTGTTCAGTTATTTTCTATTATAGTTTCATGGTATGGCTTATAAGCTTAATTTCTTAATAATTATTACAACTCTATATAGCTCCCTGATTTTTATATATGGGTAGTATAATACTACTCCATTAATCAAGCATCATCTTAGTCCTCGGGATTTGATTGAATAAGTTAGTAAGCCACATCAATCATTTATAACCTAATATTTATAAAACTTAGTAGAAGTATCATAAGGTCATATTGTTTCTCTATTTTTCAATTTCTTTAAAGCATCCTTAAATTCAAAAATCTTTCACGACAATAGAACTACTATCTATCTAAATTAAGCCTTTCTAGCTTGCTCTTGTTAAATAACTTATGAAAATAACTCTCTCCTCAATATCATTTTATCTTACTAATTCTTTTTGGTCTTCACTCTTAATCATAGTTTAAGATAGTTGCTTATATCGATACGTATCGGCCATATTGCATCAGTTTGGCATATTCAGATCCAAAATTAACCCTTATTAATAATGATTGATAGGTCGATACCGACATTAGAGCTCCTTTTCCAAATCAATTCTGTTAAGAAAAGTTTAAAAAATGCAAAAGAAAAACAACTATTGGTCGATACCAATATTGGGATATCTAGTCTAAAGCCAGTGATAAATAATAGTATCAATTACGGGAAAATATTCATCAATGTTGAATATTATTCTAATTTCCATTTAAAGCTAAAAAGAAACAACAAATAACACTATACCTAAATGTGTCAAACATTTTTCTACACTTTTTGATGATTTTATTATTTGTTGGCTTTCCGAAACGAAAAACTCTGACACAACTCCGATATGAACTGTCGATACCGATACTCATAAGAAATGTCTGAGATTGATTACAATAGCAATAGTACAAACATTTCTCTTGATATATTTAATATTACCTAGGTTACTACGCCTTTACCTACTCCTAGTATGCCTATAAACATATGTTCCTCCTTTAGTTTCTAAGCTCATATACAAATAATCAATACTTTATAAAAGCAATTCAAGAAACAAATAGGAAATTTCCATATGGTTATTAGGAGATACCTCAAGCTCAATGTCATATATGTATATGACCCATATGGGAGTCATAATGTTATGATAGGCTAAATCTCGGTTAGTAGAGATAATTAGATAACCAGAAGATGTCTTGGATATGGTAAACCTACCGGTTATCCAAGTTGGTCATTTCAGTGATAATTTCAGTCGTCTTGCAGGCTTGCAGCCATCTTGGTTTTGATCCTAATGGGCCACAGACACCAAGTTAGTCAAACATGTCATAACATTGTCTGAATTGTAGAAAACCAAATATTCTTCGGATTTGTGCTTAATTGACCGAGCCAAACCTAGTTAGGCTTGCGCTAGCACATGAATAACTAGGATTTGACTTGGCCAACTCCTACATAACGATAGTGTCATGTATATTCTGATTTAATCAAAATAATAATGAAATCAATCAAATATTTGATCGAAATTGAAGATATATAGAATTCCACATATGAAATAAATTTGATATGATCATGCATTCCTAATTGGAGGCCAATCATTGCCTGAAATGACCCTAGCCTCTAGTATTATATAGAGGATTAGGGGACCATGAAATAACACACAACAGAAAGAAATTTGCACTAAGATCAGCCAAAGCCCTAGCTCCTCTCCTCTTATTCTTCTCGATTTTATGCCAGTCCCCCAAATTGCCAAACCAGTAACCGTTTATCAGTTCCGATCTGACTAACAGTGATCTGCGAACTTCTCTTCAACACAGTACAGGAAGCTGTGGAGTTTCGAGTTGGTGACCCAACATGTGCGAGAATGATTGGTATCTCGATGGGTGATGGAGGATGAGGTATCGTTGATTGAGGCGTCGTTCGTGTGGATATCCTTAGAGATCGAGCGCTTATGCGGCTCTTTCGCATCAGTTAATGTATACTGAAAACCCTAATAAGTATTGGAATAGGATTCTAGATACTTCTACACATGTGTAGATTAGAATATTATTCGATTTTTGTTATGTATGCCTTTAAGAACGAGACTGACTCATATTGAGATCGACTCCACCGTTGCATGAAATGAAGCATAGTAATTAGATCTCGATGGACTAATGTGATCTAAGACATGCCTAGGACAATCCTCGGATTGTTTAGTACATTCCCAGGACGATACATGAAGTGTTCATGTATCAGTCGACTATTAGTAACTCACAGTGCAAGAATCAGTAAAACCGACTGGATGGTCAATTGGTTATCCGCAATGATAGCATGAAATCCTTCCTTAACCTGGTATGCATGTTGGGGAAAAAAACTGTTTTCACTACAGCAACCTGCATGCTATTTACTTACAATTTGAGTAACTCAGGTTCAAAATTCAAATCTCTATGGCGTGTATTTTAAGCGGATTTTATAAGAAAAAATGTCACTACATGAATCCAGCTCAGAGCCCATAAATGGGCATTGACCTGGGGCATATGTTGGAGTAATATAAATATTTAACCCTCGAATAACTCTTGAGTTTTGATGTATAGGAGGGTCTTTAAAAGAAGAAATAGTACTGTTAACTCCTATCTGATAGAACATAAAACAATATAAGAGGTAGAAAGAAAGAGGAGTTATGACAGTTGGGGTTGAAGATTAAGCATAAAGGTGATTCCATAGTCAAACACATCACACCCAGAGACAGGTATACATGTGTTGCATATAATAGTCCCAGTCACGTAGCGCTCGAAAGAAAAGGATCACGAAAAAATCATGTGGTCACTATTACAACATGAAATGCATGCAATAATATCCAAATCAAATTAGTTGATACACCCTATTTGGTCCTATCATGCTTCCTTATTGTCTATGAAGGAGAAAGAATAATCCTATGTTATCCAACATATGAATTGGAAATCTAAAATATATATACCAATTAGCACTTATTTCTGCAACTACTGGGCTTAAGTGGATTATGTATGCTTCAAAACTCACACATGCGTATTGACGGGGTAAAGGACATACTTTTAATACTTGAAGGATAATAAAATTAAGGCAGTACATGAATAGATGCTTTTCATGGAAACATCACCGAGCAAGCCAGTCCCCTACTGGGTCTTCAGCAAATGCGCATACAACTTAAATGCAGGAACATTCCGATTCAGATGAAGGTATTAAAACAGTTAGCTCTTTATACCTACAGATAGCTTCTCCATAACATATAGAAATATCTATAAAGAGGTCAGATAGAGAAATAGTTTTAGGTAAGATAGAGAAATAGTTTTTAGGTCTATGAGACCATATAACCAAGAATGAAGTAACAGTAATTATGGAGAGCACAGTGCTTATTCATACAGGTTTTTGATACATCCAAGGAATTGTAAGTTTGTTATTTGCTTAGAAATATCTATAAAAGTTTAATATATCTCAAATTAGAAAATAGACTATTACATCCAATCATTTTGAAACATTTGCAGTATGTTACGTAATCATAATATACCAAATTAAAGCTTTAAATTGATACAAACAAAATTCAGTGTCGTAAAGTAGAAGAGAACACGTGTACACGAAACATAGACAAGGTATAACAAGGTTGACTAGTAAAATACAGCAATTCCTCTTCAGAAAATAAAATGAGAGCTTGCCTCCATCTGAACTCGAACAATATCCAGCAGGCTAGTGTTGTTATCCTCTGATTGGATGTGTGAACTTGTTCCATCCTTCTTAGATCGTAGCCCCGCTAAAAATCTAGATTTCTTTTCATTCTTTCTCTCTTCAAACGGAAGTATTAGGCTCCTATTTCTGCATAAAGGCTTATGTATTAGTTGGTAGAATTATATATATATATATATATATATATATATATATATATATATATATATATATATATATATATATATTGGTAAGCTTTTTTATTACATAGCCACCAAATGGCCCACAACATGGCCCGAAGGTTTACAACTCCGCCAGAAGGCCCATACCCGGCATGAAGGCCCACACCCGGCACGCTTTCTGGCCCGCAGCACCACCCAGCTACTCACATTAATTCCCACCACCACATGGAAAATTAAATTGCTTCCCCAAGGCTTAAACCAAAGACCTTCAGGGGGGATGTCTCCTACTCCTAACACTTGCGCTAGGAGTACTTTGATATATATATATATATATATATATATATATATATATATATATATATATATTATTTTTATTTTTATTTTGAGGTGTCCTTTCTCCAAGCCGGGCCGTGGCTCAAAGCCACCCAGCTGCCCAGGGGAGATTCGAACCCGAGACCTGTGCTCAAGCGGCCCCCCACACTACCACTAGGCTAGTGCCTTAGGGACAATATATATATATATATATATATATATATATATATATATATATATATATATATAACCTTCAGGGGAAATGCCTCCTACTCCTACCACTTGGGCTAGGAGTATAGCCTTCAGGTCGGGTTTGTAAGGCCTTTGGACCGGGATGTAGGCCATCGGGCAGGGATGTAGGCCATCGGGCTGCGTTGTAGGCCTTCGGACCAGGTTGTGGGCCATTAGGTGGCCATCAATTGTAATACAAAAGATTACTATATATATATATATATATATATATATATATATATATATATAACCCTTATTAGTTCTAGAGTTTTGGTGCAGTGACAAAGACTTTAACATGGAACCAGAGCAACACATGTTCAAATCCTCTGGCACACATTTTAAGCATATTTTTTAAAAAAAATACTTCTGTATGAATGAAGCACACGCCCCAAAATGGATTCGACCTTTGAGGGCTTGTTGAAACAAAATAAATATAAATTACTCAACCCTCAATAACAAGCTATAGTTTTGGTACATCGGCAGAGACTTAATTAGTATAAGAGAGAGAGAGAGAGGGTATCGAGATACATGAGAGAGATAGAGGGGAGGAGGCATTGGGTGAGACAGAGAGAGCAATACCCAGAGATTACAACAGAAGCAAGAAGCACCTCATACGCTGTTTCTCGCATATCATCATCAGACAATCCTACAAGATCCCTAAAAGTACTGATCAGATTACTAGAAGAAATAATTTCAAAATGGAAGTGCAAAAGCAGATTTTGCAGAAGAAATAATAACCAACAGGACCTAGATCCATCGTATCGCCAGAGTGAAGAGTAGCTACCTGTGTTCAGTGCAGGCAAGCCTAAGCAGAGCATGTCTGCATCTATGACTTGTTGACTAGACTCATCTGTCATAGCAATATCTCCAACAATAGTTTCAGTTCCAGATACAATAGTTTCTCTGCCTGGCATCTTATGTCTTAGCTTCGTTGAATGCTGTGAGGGGTCTGATACTTCTTTTACCACAAGTGGAGGGGGAACCCTCCGAGGTGGAGAACCAGACAATTCTGGAGTTGAAAGGAGAAAGAATGAGTTATCTGCCGCTATGTTCATCTGCAAAGACGATTATGTGTCAACAACATAAAGCCATATAATAAGAAATACCAACATGGCATGCAATATCTTGACCACGAATAGAACAAAGTGTGAAGCTAAATTAGCAAAAAAGAGGAAGCTTGGTAAACATATTGTTTCTGGAACCTCTTATGCACAAGCTGAAACTGCATGACCTTTAAGGTTATTATAGTCATAATCCAATTAGGACCTTTATTATTTTACAATAGGATTGGTATCCTTATCCAAGCCTTTTAGGAATTGATGTTAATACCAGTTGTACATAAAAAGGATTTTTCACGCATTCTAATTCATATTGGGTAGGATACTATTTCTACTAATAATAAAAAGGGAATTAGATTTTTCTTCTCCAGAACTTAGACACGAGCTCAAGAAGACAAGGGCTTTTGGCAGCTTCGCCTTTGGGGATTGTACTGCTTTGAACTGGAAGTAAAGAGTTGTGAATTGAGAGTTCCATTATAGTTATCAGCGGTCAAAATAAGAACTTATGTCTGAACCTGAAGGCTTTGTCAAAGACAAGAAGAATCTGGTTTGTGTAGTCTAGCAGTGCAATGGATTATGTTGATGCATTTTATTGTTGTGTAGGATCAATCATTCATACAAGACAATGGAGTTGAGAAGGCTGTCGTTTGTTGAAGTAATGAAGAATGGTTGAAGTAGATGAGCACTTGTAGAGTGTTTGTTACCGTAGGATATCCTTGAAATTGAAAGGCAAATACTATAAATAGCAAGAAGACTAAACACACTTTACGTGTTGGAACGTTGAATATTAAGAAACAACTTACAAAAGAAGAGGTAACCTAGATGAAAATTTTAAGATGAATGTGTATATATAAAAAAAGATAAGAAATGATTGCATCTAGGTATGATACACCCGAGTGCACGGACCCAACCATGGACCCGACCTGATTTTACCTGAATAGGACCCGGACCCTGCTTTTGGCAAGTAGGGTCTGATCCCCAAAAGCTGACCCGATCCTCATAACAATAGGATGCAAGTCGACATGAATCCTTCCTGACCCTGACGGTGGTCCAATGCAAGAAATTAGAGATAACCCCTACAAATTACATACTTAACAATTTAGTATAAATTGTACCAAGATACCCAGACCCAATCCAGACCAATTGTAGTGAACGGGTAGGGTAGGGTATCTATGTAGAGGCCTGGTCAAAATCTTGGAGGCATAGGAGCAACGGGTCTGGGTCTGAGACTACCAATACCCAGATTCGACCCGACCAGATAGCATCCCTAATTGTGTCAAGGGAAGTTGGAAATTCCATCGACCAAGGATTCAATGAAAGAAATTAGTTCGAGATGGGTTAGACATGAGGTACTGAGACCGTTATATGTACTGGTTAGGAGGAGTGACATGTAACTAAGAGAGTTCCTCGAGCTAGGGATAAACCTAAGGTAACTTGGATTGAGATTGTGAAAATGACATAGTTTTTGTTAATATAAGGAGCATAGCTGAATGCATGGAAAATACATGATTTGCATAGCTGACAACAAAAGTTTGGGATAAAGGCTCTATTGGTGTGTTGCTGAAATAGTGGAGATAACAAGTACACCGAAGATGGTGGGCAGACTCACTAACTGGGATTGGTATAGCTTATGAAAGTTGCTTCTGCTTAATTTTTGAAAAGCAACACACAAGTCTTCAGCGTAAAAGGTAAAACATGTTTTTGCTTATTTTTCTGAAAAGCCGCTACTTCGTGCTTTCAAAACCGCAACATCTTATCATGTGCTTTCAATCTTAAACCTTTACATTTGTATCGATGCATATTTAGTCTAGTTATTTTCAATAATTTTAGCATAGAAAAGCATGTCGTTACCAAAAATCATACTGCTTTCAACGTCACTTTTCCATGTTTAGCAGCTTATGGCGCGTTTTTGATACACTTCGACAATATCAAACCTCATATTATGTCATCTCTACCCGGCGAAAAAAAAGTAGCATTTCTAATATACAAAACCTTCAATAAGTATAACACTCCTACCTCCATAAATCAACAACTCGGCGGGGAAAAAAAAAGTTGCCACTATCAGTATATATGGTGCAAAGAAACTAGCTTTAACTATCCAAACGAATAAACTCGAGTACTCCTCACCATGATCGGATGACCCAACTCTTCGAAGTACTTCCTAGTAGCTTCAGAACCATCAAACTCTCCACCTGCAAAAAAACTCAACAACCATCACCAATTCGCCACCAACAAAATCGAACCAAAATCATTCGTCGACCACCTACCGGATTTTACGCAATCTAGTACGTAATCGGCGCTGATATTGTCCAAGTCGAGAGCGGAAGGGTCGAAGGAAGAAGGAGAGCTCTCGGAGAGAACGAACTCGAGCAGCTTACGCCGGTCCCGGCGATAGCGCTGGAGCAGGAGGAAGGGCTCGATCTCCATGGAAAACCCTAGAGAGAGAGAGTTGAAAGAGTGCGAAAAATGGGAATTTTTTTTTTATTCGGAATGGAGGAGCGCGAAAGGGACGAGTGCTTGTTTCCAAATTGGCAACGGCAGCAACGCGTAGAGTTAGAGGAAAATGAGGGGAGGGGAAGAGTGTGCTCGCGAGCGAGGAAGTGAAAAAAAAGGGTCCGACTATTGACACCCCATGTATTTCTAAGGACACCCCAATTTCTAAGTACACCCCACATGTAGTTGATTAAGCTTATGAAAATACTAAGTACACCCCAACATTTGACAAAAATACCCTTACCTATTCTACACCCCCATTTGCAAGTGTTCTAAGTACACCCCTAAAATTCCACTCCACTCTCCTCCCTCACAAAACCCTAACATTCAATCTCCTCCCTCACAAAACCCTAACATTCACTCTCCTCCACTCTCCAGTCGCTGCCCGGTCGCCTCCCCTTCGTCGAAGAGTTCTCCCTTGTTCGGCTTCGCAATGGATAGAGGAAAACAAGTTCAATCGGAAGGTAAATTTTCGCAAATCGACATGTAGATGAGTAATTTTGTTCGAAATTAGTATCTATCTTCGTTTAGGATCTCTGTGTATGTTTCGAAACCGATCGATTGTGACAACAACGAGACAATCGATCGCATTTTTTTTTGGAATTCGCGGCACTGTTCGACCCTGGTCGGTCGGGCGAGAAGGAACTGTTCGACCTGTAATGGTCGAACAGTTTGCAACTGTTCGACCTGTTGTGGTCGAACAGTTTGCGATTGTTCGACCTGTTGTGGTCGAACAGTATGTGGTTGTCCGACATGTATTGGTCGAACAGTACATTTTTAAGGCAAAACATATATTTTCTTCTTAATGTATGGTTGTTGATTAAATATGCAGGAAACACTAGGCGGAGGGAAGCCACTCATGCTTCTGCTAGGAGACGTCGTGCCGAAGAACAAGAACGTGCACGTCTTGAAGAACAAGAACGTGCACGTCTTGAAGAAGCTACGGTCGTTGCTCCGACTCAACCGACCGGCCAATTAGATGAAGAAGAAGGCCACGCAGACGAAGAGCGGCGCACAGATGAAGAAGAGGAAGAAGACCCTGATATTTTGACGGGCCCTTGTCCCGGTGGACCTGAGGATCCCCGACTTATTCCAAGTTTCAAAACTCATGTGGCGTACGAGATTTGGAACGGAATTGAGAGGCCCGTCTTGAGGTGTTGGTGCCACACAACCAAGATGGATACATGGAATTTAGAGGGCAATATAAGCGAGTTGCTTCGGAACTCTCGAGTTGCGAAATTAAGGTCGGTTTCGTACAAGACGCCAAATAAGAATCTAATTGTGCGTTTCTCGAGCGTTGGCAACCAGAGACTAACACTTTCCACATGCCATTCGGTGAGATGACAATTACGCTGGACGATGTTTTTTGTCTCATCGGGCTTCCGGTCAGTGGGCTACCAGTGGTTGAACCATTGTCAGCAAGGGGACGGGAGGAGCCAAAGAAGATGATTAATAGGTTGTTGGGGGTGTCAGAAAGGGATGCACATACTGAGCTTCTGGGCCAGAGAGGTAGCTCGGTCCGGATGGAGTGGCTCCGGTCTGAATTTGAGTCAGATGTCAGTAGCACGGATAATGTGAAAAGAAGGCGTGCTGTCCGTGCCTATTTATGGTTCGTACTTGGATGCACTATATTTTCTGACAAAAGTGGGACACGTGTTGATACAAAAGTTCTCAGCCTTTTAGAGAATTTGAACAACGTCAATGACTATGCCTGGGGAGCTGCTGCTTTAGCTTTCTTATACCGACAGCTTGGAGTAGCCTCTCGGAGTGGGGTCCGCCAAATATGTGGATACTTGACTTTACTGGAGGTATCTATATCTCATCCCGTGATATGCATTTTTTTAATGTTATACAACGACCAATATGCATCATATTTTCGTATTGTAGGCATGGATATTCGAGTATTTTCCCTTCACGAGGCCTACACATAACGTCAACTATCAGATGGGGGACCCACTTGCTATGAGGTGGGCCAATAGACCCCATTCTGGACCAGGTACCAACATGGTCTCATCCATCAGAGAGACATTGGACAATCTTCAAGTCCACAATGTAAGTGTTAATTTATACATTTACTCGTAACTTTTGTTATACCCATAACTAAATGTTTCAATTTATGATGTAGGTGAATTGGACTCCCTACCACGGAATGAGGAACAGTTTTCCTCGCGACGACGTGACTTTCTTTCATGGATGTATACGTGCCTTCGACATTGTAGAGCCGTATCATCCCGACCGTGTCCTTCGGCAATTTGGGCTACGACAAAAAATTCCTTACGATCCTTTGTTTCCAAGTGAGGTCCGTCGGGGAAGCACGAGCCAGCAGTACAAGCTGGCGTTCAATGTTCTAGGAGGTTACTTCCAATACTGGCGCAGCCATGTACTGGCTCCCGAAGCCCGTGGGAGAGCTGCCAACCCTGCATGGGAGTGTACAGATGATTATATGGTTTGGTATATGAAGTTTTCACACCCTATCGTCCAAAATCCAGATAACGTCTCTAGCGCCGCTGGTACTACATCTACCCAGACTGGGCCAGACCCATGGGCCATGATCGAAAATGCATTGGAATATCTACAACCGGCGTACCAGCGATTGATGGACAGTCAAGAGCCACTAGACCCGTCGATCGTCGAGTCAACCATAATTGGCGCATATGGCGCACTAAAGCTCCAGCCCCAAGATCAACCTGAGTCTTCTAGTCGTAGGCGTCGTCGTAGATCGTAGACTATGACTACAACCAACATTGACTTTGTTATCATGTTGATTTTTGATGTGGTTTTTGTTATTTTGTGGTTGTTTAGAAAAATTGTGGTGAATCTTGATGTTACTTTGAAATTCTTGGTAAAAGTTGAAGGTTAAATTTGGTGAAATTCTTGGTAAAAGTTGGTTGCTAAATGTGGCTTGGACTGTGTGGTGAAATTCTTGCTAAAAGTAACTGCTGAAAGTCCACACTAGTTGGTTGCTAAATGTGGCATGGATTTTGTGGTGAAATTCTTGCTTGAACTAGGTTTTTTTTTTACTGGAAATGTGATGTTCGACCACAATTTGTCGTGCAGGTACGTGCTGTTCGGCCATTACAGGTCGAACATTTGCATACTGTTCGGCTATTGCAGGTCGAACAGTTTGCAAGTGTTCGACCTGTTGTGGTCGAACAGTATGTATCTGGACGACAAATTGTGGTCGAACAGTACATTTTCAGTCAAAAAAAAATAAGTTCAAGCCCATTTCAATTGCAAAAACTGTAACATACACAATACATCATTTTTGTTGGTACAAATAATGATAGTTCAAGAAACCAATACATCACAACGTTTGTTACGAATACATCATTTTTTGGAAACAAAACCATGATAGTTCAAGAACCAATACATCACAACTTTTGGGTACAAATACATCAACTTTTGGGTACAAATACATGTTAGTTCAAGAACCAATACATCACAACGTCTGTTACTAATACATCAATTTTTGGGTACAAATACATGATAGTTCAAGGAACCAATACATCACAACTTTTGTTATCAATACAATTAATCGTCCTCGCTAATCGGCCAAAGTCTCAACATGTGAGCTACTGGAAGAAACAATTTCCTTATACTTTTCGATCCGTTCTTTGTAGATATCCTCCCAACCGGATGCACATGGAAGACGCAGAATAGACCACCTGGTGATAATGGATGGTAGCGGTGCGTCTTCGGCCAAATTTACCTGCATACAATTAATAACATGTCACTATAAGTTACGTTAACAAATGATTTACCAAGATGAAATGATGTTCGTACTAAAAATTACCAAGATGAAATGATTTTCGTTAACAAATGCCATGCATACAAGCTGAGGAAGTGTTGGAACTTCAGTCCTCATAGGTAGAAACAACGAGGAACCGTTCTTGTGCATGTGGACGATGGCCATATTGTAGGCCGACGCCGCCAAGTAGTACATATCTGGGTATGACCACCAGTACTTACTGTCATAAATGGGTGTTGTAAAATAATTCAAAGCTGCTCGTACATCTTCGGGAGACCCCTTAAGCAAGTTACATCTGGCGTATAAATCTCCCAAGTTTGTTACTTCTTGAATCAGGTCAGTACGAACTTTCGGCCAGGATTCCTCCCCCAACCCAAGTGCATGGGCTATGCATCGAAAACCACAATGTCCATCCCCTAGTACATTTTTCGTCCCCAACACATAGGGATGGAAATGAGATGGAACTTGTTGTATGTATGCAAAATCGGAGTCGTTGCGTGATGACTTGCGTTGGACCGGATCCTTTTTCCTTCGGATGGAAGAAAACATTGGTTTTGCCGAAGGGTGAGCACCGACAATGATAGTTTCATCCAAAGGAGAACAACTATCGTGAGCAGACTCTACAATTTCGAATTTGCTTGGGTTCCGTTTCGTCGAATTTGCATGGCGGATTTTCGTTTTGCTTGGCCTACCACGAGCTCGTTTGTGGACCACCGGTTCAAGCAACGAAGATGTTGAAGGAACAACTATCTCCCGAAGTTTTTTCAGCAACAACAACCTTTGAGAATCGGTAGCCGCCTCAAAATTAGAATTAATATCAGTCATGGTCTCCACCCATCGGCTTCGGATATCTTCATCAGCTACACTGTCTGTTTTGTAGGGTTCAGAATCCAACTTCCGCCAAAATCTGTCAACCATATCGAGCTGAATTACCTGACCATCCCGATTCAACTGTGCAAGTTCATGTGCACAAGGTAACCCGCAAGTCCTCCGTAACACACAACCACAAAGGAGAGGATCTACTCCGGTAGTTTCTATACCCTTCATCTCTTCATAAATCTTACCAAGAGCATGATGAGACACCAATCCTCGGATAATCTTGAATAGCGGAGAACTATAACGATGTGGTGCAACATTAAGACACATCTCAAATGAGGCTTTTATTTGGTTGTGTGACGTTGTCAGCAAGTCGTGTATCCTTGTCCATGAGATCTCAAAAGTTGATTGACTCGTGCCCAATTGTTTTTTCAATTTTGAATGTGCACTCTCCGCCCTGTGAATATGAAAATTATATAGTGAGAATCATACTTTGTAAGATAATTAACATTTACACATGCAAAGTATTGTTTCAAGTCACGTACCTGCTACTTGTCGTGTTCTCAAAATGCATGACATTGTTGGTCCAACACGAAACAAATCTTTCTTTATAGGGCTCTATCCAATTATTGATGGCATACTCAACTGCTTTCGGATAATCGGAGAAATCTTGCTTCAATCTTCTAAGCAACTCATTGAATCTAGGTTGGTCTTCAGCAAGAACCAACGAATTCCATGAATTATTGAAACTATCCCACTTCTCCTTGGTACGAAACATCTTTTTGCAATTGGCCAAAATATTTTTGCTAATATGCCACCGACAAAGCAAGTGAGTGGAGCTGGGGAAAGTAACGCTTATGGCATTCATTAGTGCTAACTCACGATCGGTCACAATCACCTTGGGTAAGAATGATTGATCAACTAATCCTTTAAGCGTACTAAGTGCCCATATATAATTGTCTTCCCGCTCTGCCTCCATATAAACACATGCCACTGAAAATGTAATATTTGTGGACGTAACGCCTACCACTTCCAAAAGTGGCATCTTATATCTGTTAGTCTTGTATGTACAATCCATCAATATAATATGTGGAAATGCACGTAACAAGTCCACACTAGTCGGGTGAGCATAAAAAAGATCCTTCATTCGATCGGTTTGCTCACATCTCCTAGTCAGATAGTAGTACTTTTCCGACTCCAATTTTCCCAACAAATATTGCATCTGAGAAAGTCCTCCATGCTCGACAACTCTATGCTTATGTCGAGCATTGTAAATAGTCTTCAATGTTGACTCATTCCCACTAAAACTATCTTTCAACGTGCTCAGTATATCTTTTGGCCTTGTATTGTTCTTCGTCAGGTCTTTAACAAATTGATCTTCTGCAGGGGTCAATCGACCGGCATATGAGTGTCCAACCAAATTTCGTCCCAGTGGGTGATTATGTGACCCGCATATAACCCTCAATGACCATTGTCCTACGTCATTGGCTTGCACTCCCTTCAACTGAAATGGACAATCACATTTCTTCGTGCCCGTAAGCCTTTCACGTCTCCGCTTCTTGGCAATGTTAGTCGAATTTTTTTCATCGACTTTTGGCTTCTTCTGCCGATATTTACCACCGCGCTTACAACCCAAAATTACTCGAGCTCGCCTTCCATCTCCGCTATCCGATCGTTTAACCAAAATAACCATATTATGACGGTTTCCTACTGTACGTACCCAATTCAGCAAACATTCACGATTCTCAAATAAAGCATCCGTATGAAATTCGTCTACGAAATTAGGTTGTTCTTCAAACATTGGATGCCTGATAATGCTCATTTCAGTGTTAATTTCATTGTCATTTGAGGTGTTTTCCTACAGTGAAGAAATTTAACAAATGAATAAGGTGAAAAAAACAAACTAATATTGTTCGACCAGCAGATGTCGTGCTAACTTGCACTGTTTGGCCTGAAATTGTCGAACAAATCCAAACTGTTCGACCAGAGCAGGTCGTGCGAACCCCTACTGTTCGGCTCTTACAGGTCGAACATTTATTCATCTGTTCGACTTGTACAGGTCGAACAGTTCACGAATTCTGAAATTTTTTTTCGAAAAAAAAAACCGAATCACACGATTACAAACGATAAAAATCAACATAAGAGGAACGTACCTTGGAAGATTCATGTGCATTTTGTCCCTCCATCATGATTTCTTCAACTTTCTTTCTTCAACTTCCTTCAAAGTAAGAAGAACTTAGGGTTTTTGGCTTGGGGAGGGGAAATGGAGGGTTTTTGGGTTGGGGAGAGAAAGTGGGGTGTACTAAGAAGAACAAATAATGAAGGAGGCTGATGGAATGTGCTATAATAGATGGGGGGTATTAACGTCTTTACACATTAATCTATTTGTTCACTTAAGTTCTATGGGGTGTCCTTAGAAATACATGGGGTGTCAATAGTCGGACCCGAAAAAAAATGGCAATAAAAAATGGCTACCACTTTTACTGGAGCTAGTCCAAAAAATATTCAAAAAAATTATAAGTTTGTCATCCATTTTTTTACTTGGGACTAGCCCAATTTTTTTCAGCACGTGGGACTGCCAACTTAGTGGCAGTCCTAACATTATGTTACGACTGTCAACTTAGTGGCAGTCCTAGGACTGCCAGCAAGTTAACAGTTCTAACATATGTTAGTTGGCAATCCTCGAAGATGCTGCGGAGGGAGACGCACGAAGGAGGCGGAGGAGGAGGAGGAAGGTGGTGGAGGTGGCGGTAGCGGTGGCGGCAGAGGTCGGCGGTGAGGGCGTGGGCGGAGGAGGAGGAGACGCGGGAGCGGAGCTCGGAGGAAAGAGGAGGAGGAGACGCGGGAGCAGAGCTCGGAGGAAGGAGGCGGAGGAAGGAGACGGAAGGAGGAGATCTCTTCTGCTGCTGGTAGGAGGAGGAACAAGGAGGCAGAGGAGGAGGTCACTTCACGGCAAGGCCTCGGAGGAGGAGGAAGGAGGCGGAGGAGGAGGAAGGAGGCGGCGGCTGGTAGTGGTGGTGGCGCCGCCGCTGGAGGAAGGAGGAGGAAAGAGAGGAGGGAAAAAATTTTAATTTTGGGCTAGTCCCAAGCAACTTGTGGACAGCTCTAAGCAAAGTTCTACCTTCTTGGACTGCCCCCAAGTAAGGGCTAGCCCCAAGTAAAAGTGAATGTGCCCTTAGAATTAGCCTAAAAAATTAATAGCCAACAAAATTGATAAATAATTTATAATATTTAACATAATTATTTAATCATAATTAATGTTGCAGTCTAATTTCTTAGACTTTGAGGATAGAAGAAATTAGATTACAGAGGGGAGAAGTAAATAGAAAGCAGTCTCATGTTTATTAAGAACAGCAAGCAATCTTAGAATGGATATTTAGTAAACTTTATATACACAACCAATATGATTACAACTGATAATAGTTCTCTCTCAAAGAGAGATATATCGCTTGGTAGTTTGCACAATTACGTTAAATAATTATATATAACTAATTACTAGATTCTATTTTGAGTGTATATATTTTTTTTTTTGGAGTAAGGGTGAATTTATTCCTCGCATATAGCGGAAAAGGTATTAAAGTACAACATCACAACTCTCCATGCCCCAAATAATACTATTATGGGGCCATTACAGATACATCGAATTCTATATTATGTAGAATTCCAATAGGGGGGTAGTCAAGCCCTCAAAGATACGTCTGTTCCGCTCCTTCCAGATGTGTCAAACAGACGCAGCAAGACGAACTCTGGCTCTTCTAGCCCACCCCGGATCCCGGCCTCTGTGATCTCGGATCCAGCTGAGAATGCTCCGGATGTCTCGGTCCATCCCAACTCCTCCTCTCAGCTGTACACACTGCTCAGTCCAAATGTGCCAGGTCACTGGGCAAACAAAGAAGAGATGCCCCATAGATTCATCTTCCTCATTACATAGCACACATTTGGCATCCGGGATCTGCATCCCAAACCGGAGGAGTCTGTCTCTCGTCATCAGTCTACCCTGGAGAAGGCGATATGCACATAGTTGCATTTTCCGTGCAACCCATTTGCCCCAAATGAAGTCCACCTCCTCAGCCTGGTCGTAGTGGGTCCGAACCAAATCGTAACAGCTACGAAAGCAGAATAAACCTGACCCGCCTCCCGTACCTGGGCCGGCCCAGCTCCATGTATCCTCCGCCTGGCTAGCGTCGATAGTAATAAGGCGAATCTCCTTGGCTAGCTGAGCAGTATATGTATAATCCTCTGGCCTCCAAACTCCATCTCTGATGATCCGACTACATGTGAGCCCCCTGCCCGCTTCTCTGTCCAGCTGCCCTCCTAGAAGCTCGAGCAAGAATCTGGAACCCAACCAGGGGTCCAGCCAGAGGTCGGTAGTCGTCCCATCCTTCATGTGCCTGCAGATAGCGGTCTGAAGCACCGGTCTACATCTAAGGATGGCCTTGAACGTGACCGAGAAATTGTTGTCTATCCTGCAAGCCCAGAAGTTGGTCCTCCTCAGGTATCTGTTCGCCATCCATCTAGCCCAGAGCGACCCCCCTTAATGAATCTCCAGCGCATCTTCACACAAGCTGCCTTCCTGACCGTGTGAAGAGCCCTCAACCCCACTCCTCCTTCCTCCCGTGGCCGACATAACTGGTCCCAGGATATCACATGCAATTCTATTTTGAGTGTATATATATATATATATATATATATATATATATATATATATATATATATATATATATATATATATATGCTCTAGTGAGCATTGTAGTCTATATTATGGAGCATTATCTATGGGATTGTTACGGGACTCTTAAAAATATACATGCAATTTCTCTTAAAAAATCTAAATCTATATTTTTAGATTTGTTTTAAAGATAGATTATTTTTACCATTAATACTAAAACTAATATTAAATTAACATTAAATTAGCATTCAAATTAATATTAACAATAATATTAAAGTTAATATTAACTTTAAATTTTAATCTAATATTACATTGATATTAAACTTAATTTTAACATTAATATTAAAAGTAATATTAAATTAATATTAAAATTAACAATAACAATAATACCAAAATTAATATTAACATTAACGTTAATATTAATATTAATATATTTTAAATTTAAATTTAAATTTAAATTTAAATTTAATCTTGATCTTGATCTTAATTTCATTTTTATTTTAGTACTTTTTAAAAACAGTCTACTTTTTAAAAATAGTGAGTTATTTGTATTTAACACACACACACACCCCCCACCCCACCCCCCCCCAACACACACACAAAATATTTAACTCTAAATGGAGGGTGCTACTAATAAATTTTAATATGGAGGGTAACTCTATTTCAATTAACAATCGGGGGGGGGGGGTGTAAATATAAATTACTCAAAAAATATTCTATCTTTAAAAAACTAATCTATCTTTAAAAATAATTTATCTTTCAAACAATCTATTTTTAAGGAGAGGATTATTTTGAGAAACTAGTTAAGTATGAGATCCAAAGATTGTTCTCCAAATTGAATCATCATATACACAAAATTATATTGTGATTGTTCCAATGAATGCTAGGCTATAAGAATTTATTGGACAATAATAAATTATTACCATTAGGATCATACTAGAGTCTTATTTTGACTTAGCATTATATTACGTACTTTGGATTTCTTTATTTTATCTTCCTATCTGAGAGCAAAATTATAATTTTCAATCATATATTGTTTTTCTTCATTTATTTCATCATTCTTAAACCGGGATCTTACATATCTTTGATGATCTAGTATTTGTTCACTAGATGAACACATGACACAGTAGAAGACGCTATAGTTATATAGCATGGATGAGC
The DNA here is from genome assembly GCA_029216955.1 of Iris pallida. Taxonomy (NCBI): domain Eukaryota; kingdom Viridiplantae; phylum Streptophyta; class Magnoliopsida; order Asparagales; family Iridaceae; genus Iris; species Iris pallida. The sequence continues at coordinate 15,939,711 of JANAVB010025794.1, forward strand.
CTAAGGAATATGAATGTTGAGTGTAGAGTAGCAGTTTTATTTTATGAAGTTCTCAGCCACATGGATAGTTCAATGTGCTCATCAGCGCCTGACCCGGAGATGTGGATCATCCAAGGCACATTAGCATGGCATACTCCTCTTGTTGGAATCGGAGTTTGAAACCAAACTTCTCCTTAGGAGGATAGATGGGACGATTCAGATGAGATCCAATGTAGATCTAACTTTCTATTCACTCATGGAATCCGGGCGATCAGGAGGGGGGACCACCATGGCTCCTCTCTTTTCGAGAATCCATATATCCCTTATCAGTGTATGGACAGCTATCTCTCGAGCACAGGTTTAGATTCAGCCTCAATGGGAAAATGGAGCACCTAACAACGCATCTTCATAGACCAAGAACTACGAGATCGCCCCTTTCATTATGGGGTGGCAGAGGGATCGTACCATTCGAGCCTTTTTTTATGCTTTTCCCAGAGGTCTGGAGAAAGCAGAAATTCATAAGATTTCCTTAATCCTCCCTTCTCGAAAGGAAGAACGTGAAATTCTTTTTCCTTTCCGCAAGGACCAGAAGATTGGATCTGGCCATATACCTCCAGCCTCTTTATATTTCGTATCATGCTGCTTTTTTGCTTGCTTTTCTCGATCAAGCATTCATGTGCTTAGCAGAGGTAGTAGCATTTGGGGTGACAAGAATTCCATTTTCTGGATAAGCCAGCACAGCTCTTGCTTACTGTCTGTATGTGGTAGGGTCTAGTTAACTGTCCGGCCACCGCTTTAGCTCATCTCTTGTCAACGCATTTTGGTAGTGGCGATGCCATATGCAAAAAGGAAGAGACCCATAGAATGGCAGAGGCAAATTGAGCTTTTGCACATTTTCGTAAATCCATGAACATGATTTATATAGACACATAAATCCGTAGATCTATACATCTCGATAAATATCCCATTCCAAAAATAGAAAGTTCGAAACAATTAGGACTTTTTCAGAGATTGGATGCAGTTACTAATTCATGATCTGGCATGTGTTAGAAATTTATTGTACCCTGTCGATTCATGAGATGAAGAACATAAATTAAATTGCGGAAGCGTACCTAAATCCATTGCTAGGCCTGATGGATCTTGAAGCGATCGTCCTTTTATGGGGTTCGATCTTCTAACCCGCTACGGTCCTTAATAACAAAGATGAAATCTTTGTTCCTCTCTTTATTGATGGGAATACATAAGAGAATAGAGAAACCCTCTCTTTGGTGGTCGTATGAGTTGGGGACCATAACCCTAATGAATACATATATATATATGTGTGTGTGTGTGTGTGTGTGTGTGTGTGTGTGTGTGTGTGTGTGTGTGTTGTGATATTTCTAATTTGGCCCCTCATCAAATTAGAATTATCTCCAGTATCTACACATTAATTCCATGACAATTATACTCTTAAGCCAATTTTCAAATAGACCACTTTAATTTGGCTTAATTATTTAGATAGCCCAAACACAATTAATTTTACATGTGTGGCCTCTTAATTATTGAATAATTCCAACAATCTCCCACTGGGCCACATATGTAACCTTATAATTGTGTTAACCTTAGTGAGCTCATAAATTGCTATCTTAATCCTTAGGGTATATCCGAACAATCTCGTCCATTAACCATATCAACATAGGATCAAAGCGGCCTTCGTCACATATAGCGTAACTAAACCATCAATGGTCACATATACCAATATAGCTAAACGACATAGATCAATCATGGATGCGTAGCATGGAAATTATACGCAATGTGATCAATACATGTCTATTTCCAACTGGTCCTCCTTAACTTTAATGAGATCAATACTTTAACATAATGAAAACAGAATAAACTGAATTTCCGTATATCTGATCAGATAAATATCCAAAATACTTTAATACATAAATGTGTCTAAAACCAAATAGCACCCAAATACATAAAATACAAACTTCCACTATATTACCATATTCTTAATTAACACCCATATGAGCAGTATGCTCATGAAAGACCCTGGGTGATAATGCTTTTATGAGCGGATCCGCTAACATGGAGTTTGTCCTAATGTGCTATATGGACAATATAACCATTCTGAATTCTTTCCTTCACAACTAGAAACTTTATGTCAATATTCTTTGACTTATACAAGTTTCTGTTGGAATACAGTACTACTGATTTATTGTCACACCATAATTTATTTGGTGTTTCAATACCGTACTGTAGGTGCAGCCTTGTGACAAAATTTTGCAACCATATTTCCTGAATAGATGTCTAACAACATGTTATAAACCTTGTTGCCATGGTAGAAGAGATTATGAGTACATGTTTGACACTAATCTAAAATATATCTCCACCAATCAACATAACATGATGTGGATCTCCTGCTGTGTTGGCATCCAGCAAAAATCGGAGTCGGAATACCTTATGATCTCCAGAATTATCCGATCTCCTACAAAGAGCATATAATTTCTTGTTCTCTATTAATTACTTAAGTAGTTTGGCTGCTACCCAATGATCCATCCATATTTGCTTAAATATCTGCCTAACATCCTAATATGTACGCAATATCCTGACGCGTACATACTTGAGCATACATTAGACTCCCTACAACTGATCATGAAGGAAAAATCTATTGTATTTTCTTAATTTTAAGGCTAATCTTAGGGCACTTGACTGAGACCGAATTTGTCTCCTTTAACGAGAGGTGTCACCTGGTTTGCATTGAATACTTTAATCAATATACAAAAACCAGAAAATTATTCCTACTCCCACTGAACTTGTGATACACACAATCTTCAACAGTTTATCTCAAAATCAAACGAGATAATCACTTGGTAAAACTTAAAGTATCTTTGACGAGAAGCCTGCTTGAGTCCATAAATAGATTCTGTCAGTTTGCGAACCATATTCTTTCGGTCTTCTGACACAAAGTTTTCTGGTTGCTCCATATAAATTATTTTGTCAATGTTACCATTGAGAAATACCGTTTTGACATCCATTTGATGTAACTCAATATTAAAATGTACAACAAGTACTATGATTGGTTTAAAAGAGTCTTTCAAAGAAGCCGAAGAAAAAGTCTCTTTTAAAAAAAAAATCCCTTCCTCTTCTCTTGAGGTTGTTGAGTTTGTTCCTCATAAACAATTACCTTATCTTGAATGGGGGTGCCTTTATGTTGTCTTGTTGAGGTAGCTCAACATCGACTTATAGCGGTAATTCAACATTGTCTTATTGAGGCTCTGAATTCACTTCTTGATCAATGACAGGTGCAGAATCTTACACATCGTCAAAAGAGATAGTAGGAATCGCAATCGATTCCTCTTCAAAGACAATGTCATTGACTTTATTTCTCCCATAAACTCAACATCCTCAAAAAAATATTACACTTCTCGTCTAAAAAAATTCTTTATTTTTTGCGTTTAGTACCACGTGGTTCCATATGCAAGGTTTCTTTATAGGACGCAATAGTTTCAAGTGATAATAGCATGTCACGAACATTTTAAAAAATAATACCAACATTATTTTGAATTTAAAGATAGATCAAACTTTATTGTTTCCAAATGAACAATGATAAATAAGATTGTCAAACAAAAAAACTAAAACTAAATTTCGTCTAAAAGACGGTACAATAAAGTTTTAGATAAAATTGTCTATCAAATCCAATAATAACTAATATCCAAATTATGTCCTATTGCTTCCACTTCTACCGACTTGCCGTCTCCCACATAGATGTGTCTTTCACCATCAATTGGCTTTCGGTAGATCTGGCAACCCTGCATAGAAACACTGATGTGAGTAGTTGCACCAAAATCTAATCACCATGTGTTTCTTGATACTGAAGCTAAATTAACATCATACCAAATTAAAAAATGTATCTTTCTTTACACGCCATGCGTGGTACTTTGTACATTCCTTCTTTACGTGTCCCGACTTGCCACAAAAGAAACAACCATTAGCCTCAGTTTGTTGTTTCTTTTGCACTGGACCCTTAGTAGCTTATGTATTCTATCGCTTAGTGCCCTTATACTTGTCTTTAGGGGTGGTAGCCAAATTAGCACTTTCAGTTTATCTTGCTTCAATCTCTTTTCTTTTTGTACACAGTATGAAATGAGCTCATTTAGAGTCCATTTTTCCTTTTGACAGTTATAACTGACCTTGAACTGATTATACTGTGTAGGAAGTGAGAGCAATACCAAATAAACGAGCAAGTCATCCGACAAGTCGAGCTTAAGTACCTTAAGTTTTGAAGCAATATGAGACATCTCCATGATGTACTCCCTTATGTTACCTTTGCCTTTATACTTCATGGTAATCAAGCGCAACAAAAGTGTGCTTGTTTCCGCCTTATCATTCTTTGCAAATCGCTTCTCGATTTTAGCAAGGAATTGTTTGGCATTAGTAACCTCATCAGATACTACACCCCTGAATGTCTCTGGAATACCGCGCTTTATGATCATTAGACTCATGCGATTTGAGCATTCCCACTTCTCGAAGTTCACTCTGTCACCAGATGAACTGTCATCCTTAGGAGTAGTAGGACGCTCAATCCTAAGTGCAAGGTCTAGATCCATGCAGCCGAGAACAATATATATGTTCTCTTTTCAGTCCTTGAAGTTTGTCCCGTTAAGTATTGGAATTGAGTTCAGATTAGCAGATATTGTAGCAACACTAGCTAAAAAAAGAACAAAAAATAAATAACAAATATGCTCTAATTAATAACCAAAGAATAAAAGATAGTCAAACAAATTCAAATAATGGTGAACCCCATCTCAAGATACCTAGTGCATTATTAATATTAAGTCTTTGAACAGTGATATTAACTGTAAGTGGTACTCTTAGTGTAGTAATCAAATGTTGACAATAAGTCATGTCAAATAGTAAGCCTATCTTTGGATCGGGTTATTATTCACATGTAAACCGTATAATTGTCACACATTTATCACCACAAGTATGTGTACAATTCGGCCAAGTATTAACCTTCCTTTGGGCCGGCTAATACCCGCATGAATATACACACACAAACATCCGACATCCCTCGTAGACTAACTACGCAAGAGAGGTCACTTTGGCGACATCTTGTTTCAATGAGTCTACTTAGAATATTGGACAACTATTGCTGGTCATAAAAGGCACCAAAAAAATTGAATGTTGACTAAATTTTACAAAACTGAATTATGTCCAAAACTTTATATACATGCATATTCATAATATTATTACTCAAATAAAGTAATCAAAAGCACAATCATGAATTTCAATTTGACAAAATTGGATATTATTACTATAACAAAATTCATGAAATAATCTACGGAGGATATGCATCCAAAGATAATATCAAATAATGCATAAGGATTACTTTAAATAGAATAATCTATAGAAGACCAAATATATGCATTAACAGATTACATCAAATAATCTATAAAGATTATACCAAAATTGATCTACTAAAGACAAAATAAAATAATCTAACAGTTTTTATTGACCGAATCATGTAATTATGCCCAAAAGATATTAATCTAATCATAAACATGTTAATATCTTTAGAGTAAATCGAGATAACTTTTCTCAAACCAAACCAATAACAAATTTTCAATCAAATGATTATAAAAGGGCCCAAGAATTCATGTATGGTCAGGTTACAGGGAACGACGAACTCCCGGAAGAAAACTGAATTCATTGTGTTCACAACTTTATATAGATATAGAAAATCTCAAAGTGTGCCAATTATATGCTTAACCAGCAGTTAGCGTTCCTTTTTTTTTAATACGAATCATAACCAACAATAGCAAATTTTGTATTCATGTGAACTAAATATTGTGCAGATGCCAAAGCCCAATACATGCATCAACTGATCATATCTAAAAATTTATTCTAAACACCAAGCAACAAGTTAAGATACTTTCTGCTCAACAATACATGCATCAACTGCATTGATCAACTATTGCAGCTTAAAGATGAATGATGCCGACTAATATTTTCACATATTCGAGTCCACTTGCATATTAAATACAAATTGCTTATCAAATAAAAATATAAACCTGGCACTATTGGATGCTTGGCCGCAAAATAAACAACATGGTGCTAACTGTTATTCCCAACTAATAGCTAAGATTCATATGTTGCTAAAAAGTCAACAATACAAATAAAGATGATCCGAATGGGTGGATCATCAAAAAAAATCGAACAATCCAAATTAATTTGAATTAGGTCAAATGATATAGGGCTTCTAAACAAGAACAAAAAAAATTAATTTTGAAACTTCGACCTCATAAATCACACAGGGGCTCTGATACCACTTGTTAGAAATTTATTGTACCCTGTCGATTCATGAGATGAAGAACATAAATTAAATTGCAGAAGCGTACCTGAATCCATTGCTAGGCCTGATGAATCTTGAAGCGGCCATCCTTTTATGGGGTTCGATCTTCCAACCCGCTACGGCCCTTAATAACAAAGATGAAATCTTTTTTCCTCTCTTTGTTGATGGGGATACATAAGAGAATAGAGAAACCCTTTCTTTGGTGGCCGTATGAGTTGGGGACCATAACCCTAATGAATACATATATATATATATATATATATATATATATATATATATATATATATATATATATGTGTGTGTGTGTGTGTGTGTGTGTGTGTGTGTGTGTGTGTGTGTGTGTGTGTTGTGATATTTCTAATTTGGCCTCTCATCAAATTAGAATTATCTCCGATATCTACACATTAATTCCATGACAATTATACCCTTAAGCCAATTTTCAAATAGACCACTTTAATTTGGCTTAATTATTTAGATAGCCCAAACACAATTAATTTTACATGTGTGGCCCCTTAATTATTGAATAATTCCAATAACATGTATATAATGAAGTTTTCATTCTCGATTCTACGAGAATTTTTATGAACGCGTTTCATTTGCTTCTCTTTCATGGAAGTTTCATTTTTCCGGCATGTATCATCATTTTTGGCCTAATTCTTCTTCTGATGATCGATTCAACCTCTGATAAAAAGATAGACCTTGGTTCTAACTTCAATAAGTTTAGTAATGAGCATAACGGCCCTATTGTTCCCATGGAAAGAAGAACCTATAATTAGCTTTTCGATAAATTTCCAAACGAACAATTTCAACGAAATCTTTCAATTTCTTATTTTACTATGTGCAACTCTATGTATTCCTCTATTCGTAGAGTACATTAAATGTACAAAAATGGCTATAACAGAGTTTCTGTATTCGTATTAACTGCTACTCTAGGAGGAATGTTTTTATGTGGTGCTAACAATTTAATAACTATCTTTGTAGCTCCAGAATGTTTCAGTTTATGTGCCTACCTATTATCTGGATATACCAAGAGAGATGTACGGTCTAATAAGGCTACTACGAAATATTTACTTATGGGTGGGGTAAGCTCTTCTATTCTGGTTCATGGTTTCTTTTGGCTATATGGTTCATTTGGGGGGGGGGGGGAGATTGAGCTTCAAGAAATAGTGAATGATCTTATCAATACACAAATGTATAACTCCTCAGGAATTCCAATTGTGCTTATATCCATCACTGTAGGAATTGGGTTCAAGCTTTCTCTAGCCCCTTTTCATCAATGGACTCCTGACGTATACGAAGGAGTGCGGTTTGCTCGACAAATTCCTACCTCTATATCTATCTCTGAGATGGTTGGATTTTTTCAAAACTCCATAGACATGCAGAAGAGAATGTTATCCCACTCGGACCAAGACATAACTTTTACCAAAAGTTTATTGTGATCTTTTTGTTTGAAACATTTGATTCATGTAATATGAGACAGATTTCCCATTCCTTAGCCGTAAAGATATGTGGCCATGAAAAAGGGATTAAGCGGAACAGAATTGGCCGGGTGGTAGAGTCGTGGAAACACTTGTTTATTCTATATTTTGGACCTTAGCTCATGGAACAATATGCTACTGCTGAAGCATGGAAGAATTGAAATTTTAGATCAAAACACTATGTATGGATGATATGAACTGCCTAAACAAGAATTCTTGAACAGTGAACAATCAAAGCCTATTACTCACGACATCAAACAATTTCCATTAATGAAACCACGTAAATCTATCGAAAAATAAAAAATACACATGTTTGATGAAAATGGTTGTTGTTATCTGTTCCAATAACGAATCATTGGTTTAACTGAATAACTAAAGAAAATAGACCTTTCTCTTATAATATTTATATAATATATTTTTTATTTCAGTTGTTACAACTATATGTCAGTCATATAGTGACTTTTTCTTGGGATCTTGACAATACGAAGCAATAAGTTGGTTATTCGTTTTTAGTTTATATAGTTCCGTCGTTCAGGAACAAACATTTTGCCAATTCTTTTGGGTCCTAGCCCGATTTTCCCCCACTAACCAATTATGTTACAACCACAGAACAAACTTGGTTGACGAACATGGTTTATGTGCCGCTAATGTAGCGGCTTGTTGAGCATTTGACATTCGTTTTCAAAAGATCTATCAAACTCTGGAATGAATGATTTGATCACTGATCGATTCCTCCTTCAACTTCGATTGGAATAGTTCCACAATAGCTCTGAATTTTGCATATATAATGATAATGGATTCAGGTTGGGATTATAGTTGTAAGATATCTAATGAAACCGTAGCTGGAATTGAGATCTCATTCAAAGAGAAAGATAACAAATATCTGGAGTTTTTTTTATCCTACATAGGTAAGATCTGTACATATGAAAGATATATGCCACAGTATATGATGCTCATTCTTTATTCGGCTTAATCCCTTTTTAGGAAAAGGATTGAGCCGAGTTTAATTGCAATCAATTAGGAGAACAAACAGAAATTACTGAATTATGCGCACTTATTTCCGTGTAATATTTTTTTTAAGAGAAAGGAAGAATTTGAAAAAAAATTAAAAAATAGGAATGAAAAGCGTCCATTGTCTAATGGATAGGATAGAGGTATTCTAAAATTTTGGTATAGGTCCATCTAACCAAATCATTTTTTCCACAAGGGATCGTGATGTCTTTTTATGGGATTGCAGGTCTATTTATTAGTTCCTATTTGTGGTGTACAATTTCATGGAATGTGGCTAGTGGTTATGACCGATTCGATAGAAAAGAAGGAATAATGTGTATTTTTCGTTGGGGATTCCCTGGAATAAATCGTCGAATCTTTCCATTTTTCACTCAACGACGAAACCTTGCTTTTTTTTTTTGAGGATCGACGAATCAAATGATATTTTTGTTCCAATTTATGCTTTTCTTCTCCCTTAGAATCAAACTTTTTCTTGCCATAATACATCCCGAGCGGCAGTCAAACGAGGGCTTGAATGCGAGATGCCGGCGGAATGATCGGCTGGACAGAGGCTAGGGTTGCTTCCTTCCCACCGCGTCCTTTCTTGTGTGTCAAAGATACAAAGCGAGTGCACTAGAAAAGAATGGGAACTGGGACAATCTATTCCATGGCGAAGCATCCGAAGCATAACTAAGATTCATGATCTATTTCCTAAGGATTTCGGTTATAGTTTTCCTTGCGACGGACCAGGGCGTGGCGTGACTTATGATATTTCTGCTTGGGGTGCATTTTATCTGGCAGTTTTCTGGATGTTAAATACTATTGGATGGGTCACTTTTTATTGGCATGGGAAACACATCACATTATGGCAGGATAACGTTTCACAATTTAATGAATCTTTCACTTATTTGATGGGATGGTTAAGTGTAACTACCCAATTCGTTTTATGGATTTTTAAATGAATTTCAGAATTTTCTACTTTTGAAGTACCCTTTTAAAAGTAAAAATAAAACATTGTTTCTAGAATATTAATATGATCCTTAAGTAGTGATTCTGTTATTTTTATTTCAATTAAATTTATTAGCTTGGTTAATAAGGGTTCACTTTGTTGTAACAACTTCAATTATACATTTTGATTTATCTAAATTTCTATTTATAGATAAATCCTGCTAATTATTACTAGTAATAGTTACTGTTTTAATAAATTCTAGTTAGCATTATTAGATAATAATGAGTATTAATACTAAAGATTAATTTGTATTATTTATTAGATGGATTACCAGCCTACCCAACCGAAAGGCTAGGATTGTGGGCTTTTGGCCTACTAATTCAAGAGAAAGATTTAATATAATTTTTCTTTGGTTAATTTTAGTTAATTAGCAGTAACTAATCCAATAGTTAGTTGGGGATAACCAATTCAGTTAGGAATTAGTTACAGAGTCCATTTAACACCCCCAGATATACCTTATATTACAGTTTTGCCACTCAATATTTTACTATAAATATTTTACACGTTTTTCAAGTCTTGACAGCACAGTCCCATCACCATTGACACACATCCCAATGACACCCCACTGTTCTGCTCCGGTCGAACGCCGCCTTCCTCCGCCGCGCGCCACCACCAGATAGCCGGAGTTCCACCGCCACACCGGAATCACCACATAGCCACCAGATCTCCTCGTCACTGCTCCTTTCACCACTCCAACCGAGTCACCGCCGGGGAGGACCGAGCCACCCCGAGGCATATATCGACCGGATCCGCCAGATCTCGATAGATCTCCGTCGACGAACTCAGATCCGCCCTTCCCGCCACCCGATGAGTCGCCGCACGCGCCGTGGCCGAGTTTCCCTACCGCATGCGGGTGCAGCACGACGTTGGAAACCCCGCCATGTTGAAGATCAGGCAAATCTTGACGGATCCGGTCATCCGGCGATCCACCGAGCACCCCTCGCCTCTATTCGCCGCGCGTCCATCACTCGACAGATCCACCGCGCCGAACGTGTCACGACCCGCACCCTAGAGTTAGGGCACGAGAACGTAACAACGCCCAGCCTACGCCGTAGTGTCGGCGGTTAGAACGCTGTCATAGGTCTCAATGCATCTAACAGTATAAGACTAAACAGTTTATACTCCCCGAATGGAGGTGACATAGCAGATACAACTCAATCACATCTAAGGTAGAGCATGATAAGAATAGATAAAACATGAAATCCAAAAGAGATACAGGAGATAGAAGTCTAAGTGTCTAAGATACATGAACCCAGAAATACATCTCAATACTCAATAAAGATACAGTAATCCCCAAAGTAAATACAAACTCCAGACAAAATGAAATAACTACCTAAACAGCCTCTAAAGTGTCTCCTCTAGGCTAGCAGGCAATCCCCAAGCTATCTGTAAATTTATCTACAGGTCCAGTCAGGACTGGAGCGAGTACAGTACATCTCAACAGATCATAGCAGGTTAGAAAACATATAACATGCAGTAAAGTAAGATACAGGTACTGAAAGAAAACAGTATGTAAACAGAGAGATAACTGTAATAGAAATATCTACTATACATAGAGAACTAGCATGTGACTAGTGAGTCAGAGTACAATATGAACATGTAAATGGCCTGGGATGATTCTGATGCTACACTATGGAATGATTCTGATGCTACACTACTGGTGTATTATTCACATGTCCAAATTCTACTCCCCCGTACCCCCAATCAATACACAAGGATCCAGCCAGGTTATGTTATGATACTATGTACAAACCCCGAAGGTGATAGACCCCGAAGGTGATACATAGTAGTCCCATAAATGGGATAAGGATTCTAGAAAGACTCTACGATCATAAGAGTATATGTCGTAAGTGATCAAAGAATCAATGAAGCATATGATACGCCATGTAAGTGAAACGCACAGATCATGTAGTACCCGATGCTCCCTAAGGATAACATCTCAAGAAGGGATCCATATAGTACCAATCCGTGTGACCGTCGTGACAGTACAAGTAAAGTAATCTACTGCAGGAAATAATTCTAAGCAAGATATGAAATGATCCGAGAATGTACTCGCCTCGATAACCTGAACAGCTGATAAGTAGAGAGGGTCCCACTAAAGCCACAGAGTCCTATTTAAAGCAACACAGGTTACAAGGTGTTTAAGTTGAAATAATGAATCCCTACAGGCAATCTATATTATTCTAGGTTCTTCTAAGTCAAATTAACTCTAGGTTGACTCCGATCAATAATCTAGTCAAACTAGGTCAAGTGTTGACTTACAGTTGACTTTGGGTCAACTGGTCAACTCTGGTCAAACAGGATAAATCTAATCTAATTATTAAAGTGTACTTCGTTATTTGTACGTCGAAACTTACGGCACGTAAATCGAGATAAGAAGATTATCGGTAAGGTTGATAATCTTATTATAGTGATCCACGTATCCAACTTGTCAATTTCAGCGATGTGAGATTACTGGAATTGACTGATCTCAGTTTCGTTGTATTAATCCCGAAATACGAACATTATGTGAATTAATTAATAATTAATTATAAAAAGGTTAAACTCAGAGAAATTACCAATAAACATTGTCGGACGATGAAATGAACATCGCCAACGTGTCCAGAACGGTCAAATTAGCTAGGATAGCCAACCCAACGGTCCAATTTGGACACAAGAGCAAAAAGGTAATTTCGGATCAAAACGGTGTCCGTATCGGAGCCGTTTTGCACCGAAAAAGTACAAAAAAATAAGTCTATAAAATATAACAAATTATATGTCCACGCAACCAGAATGTCGATACGAACCCAACGGTATCTCTAGAATTGGATTTCGTTGACCCGATCTCAATTTGGCCCGTTGACCAGAACTTGGAATTCCGATTTGCACGGAAATACGTGCCGGAGCCAAAGTTCTCAAAACTCAGCAAACTACCTGTCAACGAATCCAGAATGATGATACGAACTCAACGGTATCTCCGGAATTGGATTCCGATGAGCCGATCTCAAAATGACCCGTTGGCCCGGATATTGGTATCCGACTTGCACCGAAATGCGTGCCAGACCCAATGTCCACCAAAACCTAGCAAATTATATGTCAACGAGTCCAGAATGACGATACGAACTCAACGGTATCCCCGGAATTGGATTCCGATGAGCCGGCGTCAAAAAGTCCCGTTGACCCAGAATGTGGGACCCGCTTTGCACCGAAATGCGTGCCCGGGCCCACGTTCTCCAAATCTAACAAACTTTATATGAAAACATGCCAGAACGATGCCACAAGTCTAATGGTGGTGTCAGAAATGAAATCTGGAGTCCCGTGTTCAAAAATGGAATTTTACAAGTTGAAAATTACGAATTCGGACGGCCAACTTTGGCGTCGAATTCAACCAATCAAACAAGCTCACAATGAAACGAAACTGGAGGGGTAGCAACAGGGTTATACCTGCTTCGCACCGGAACTGGTAGCACGCGAAACGGAGCTGCGGTGGAGGAGATACAAGCTGACGAAGTTGGTCCCGCGAAACTGTCCAAATTTAATACAATTTAAATGGTCAACTTGGTGGCCGGTTTTCATGTATCAAACGATAAAATTAACGGACAAAATTGACATGAGCGAAGGTGGATATACCGAGATTGCGACGGAGCGAAGAAATCGCCGATCCAACGGTCGGATCTCCGGGAAAACGCGTGCGAAGTCGCTGCGACGGAGCGCCAAATCTGAGTTCCAAACTCGCGCGCGCCGCGGGATCTCGTCCAAAACGCACGAATCGCCTCGACGGCGCGTCCCGGAGGACGTTGGCCGCCATGGGAGGACGGCCTAGGGTGGCGCGCACCCAGGGAGGTGGTTCGCCGGAGCCACGACGATGCGTGGCCGGCTCGGCGGCGGTGCCAGGGCTCGCGCGCGCGCGGATGTGCGCTTCGCGCTGCTGCTGGAAGCGACGCTGCTGCTGCTCTCGTGGTGCGGCGCGGCCGACCACGGCGGGCAGCGAGACGGCGGGGCTCACGATGAGGTGGCGGCGGCCCTGGGTGGTGATGTAGGTGATCGGGAATGGAGGTGGCGGAAATGGTGGAGAGCTATGGTGGTGGTTGCGGGTTTGAAAGGAGAAGTAGGGGAGGAGATTGGTGGGGTTGCTCGGCCTGGTGGCCGGAGCCTCGCCGGAGAGGGAGTGAGGTCGAAGCAATGGGAGAAGGGTCTGGAAGAAGAAGCTCGGGTGGTGGCTTGTGTTGCTGCTGTAGTTTTTGTTTTGTGTAGGTATTAATTAAGGAAGGGAGAGAAGAAGAGATAAGATGTAATAATGTGAGAGAGAGAGAAAAAGGTTGATCCTAGAATTTAGGGCCGGCACCCATGTGTTGGCTGAGAGTGTGAAAATGAGGGAAATGGGTGGTTGGGATTTGATGAGGGAAATCAAAGGCTAGGATTCATTAGGAATTAATTGGTCATTCCAAAAGGAATTAAATAATTAGAATTCTCCAATAAAATATAGAAAATATGTAGAAGATACTTGATATTTTTGGGGCAATAAAATAGGAGGGGTTGTGAGTGTGAGGGAAATGTTGCCATGGGGAAATTAATGGTTGTGATTGAATTAAGGTGAAATCAATGGCAATGATGGAATATAGGTAATTCCAATAGGATTAAATCAAGGAAAATTTTCCATTAAATAATAAAAAAATAGATGAAATGAGAAATTGATATTTTTGGACAATAATATAAGGGTGTCCCGATGGAGGGCAACATGGAGCTGGACTGGGCTCGGTGGAGCCGGATTGGGTCAAAACTGGACATCGTGCAAAAATAGAATTAAAATAGGCGTCGATGATCATGGAGAAATAAGTAGCACATGGAGATTCCAATAAATGGGACACAAGTGGCGGACGGATAGTAGGCTCAAAGTGGGCCATGTCCATAGTTGGGGCTGACAGGTTTTGGTCGACAGGGGACCCACAAATCAAGTTGGAAAATGAATGTGACGCCGTGGCGTGAAATAAAATCGGGTCACGCGTCGGAAAAGTTGTGAATCAAATGGAGCCCAAAATGACATGAATGAGTGGGAAAAGAAGGCCGTGGGTGACGAGCGTCTCGAGTAGATCATCAATGAGGAGTTGGTTTCAAGGAAATGACTGGTCTGGCGCTCCCAATTTAAATGTCATGGTAACGCGCTGAAAATGATCAAGGAAAAAAGTGGAAAAATAAATATCAATCAAATGGTCTAAACCGACCGAAGTTCAGCGAAGCAGAAAGAGCACAAAGAACAAGTTTGGATGGGACACTATATACCGTCATGAAGGTAATCATGTCCACTCCAAAACTCGTGAAGAAGATTTCCAGAATTGAACATCCCTGATACTCCAAATATCAATGGCATGAAAAAGTACACTAACAGATAAATAAATAGAATGAAATATTTAATGTAACCAAACAATCAGAAAATAAAATAAATGAAAAAAATTTAACCCGAAATTCAGGGTGCTAACATCCTACCCACCTTATAAAAATTTCGTCCTCGAAATTAAAGCGTCCATACTCCCTCTAGGTCAAACCCCCATAATAAAAGTTCCAGAACTTAAATAAAACATACCATCAAAAAAAGAACGGCATACAGGGTCATGGTATACGGTGACAATGAAGTCTCATCTAGGTATACTAGTCATGCTAACCGGAAGGGTCATGGGGTATCAAACACACAAGCAGTCTAGGGTGCTGAACGAAAAAGTTACAGAAATAACAAATCATCAAAACTGTAAGGCGGTCTACCATCCTATATGAAAACTGGTACAGATAAAAAAATAATATATGATAACTACCACTTATCTAAAAAGGTTCAGAAAAATCAAAATCAAAGTTAAGAATGAAAGTCACTTGCATGAAAAATCCAATCACAATATATTAAAAATATTTATTCTCGATACGATCTAAGTTGATCAAATTGGGAAAATCAAAATTTAGGCAATGTGGAGGACAGGTTCAACAAAGTCTGAGAACGAGCATACAAGGATAGAGATTCGGGTCACAATCAAAATTAAGTACAACCAAGATATAATTATGATAAGAAAAAATCGAAGTCGATTTGGTCGTGATTAAGGAAACTAGGACTCAATGATATTGAAAAACCTTTTTAGAGAAAAACAGGAAAAGATTTCATGCGAAGTCAGTAAATCATCTCTCTCCAATACTATCAGTTTATCATTTGCCAATCATATTTTTCTCACAAACCCAAATATAAAATCAACCTTCATATGACTACCCTCAAAAATTTCTATAACCTTCAGTCATCTAAATTTTACCATGATCACCATAGACAAAAAAAATTTAACTTCCAAAACATTTTCCACGAAACGTACCCCTCTTTTTAGGAGTCGACACTTATTCATTTAATCGAAATTTTAAATTCCTTCACCTCGTTTTAAATTAGATCCGAAACCTCTAAATCCGATTTATGAAATCCTTGAATTTGTTTAAATCAAGTCTCGTATTCACTAAACTCCAATACCACTATGTCACACAAATTTATTCTTGTTTAAATTAACCTTCATATTTTCTTCAACGTTTACCTTCAAATGTTATCCTTTTGAATTCCACAATTCCTCCCAATCATCAAAATAATTTCTATTACGTAAAATCCTTGTGTTCTCTTTGTCTCTAGTCACCCTCTCAAAATATCTGGTTCAACTTCGCATAATCATAGAATACAATCAAATTCTCATTTTCATCTAAATTCTACATAGCCTTGTAATAGCTCCCAAGAATCAATAACCAAGATTTTCTAAGTTCTCAAAACTAGGTTAACCTCTGATATTATTATTTTTTTGAAGCACATCCATGAATTACTCATAACCAAAATTTCTGCAATTGTTTCTAAATTAATAACATTTATCCCTCGATTTCATTTGTAAACCTTTACCACATCTCTATTTCGAATTTTTCACATTTGACATCCATCATTTTGATTCCTACAATCATTCTATGATAACCATTCACGTTATTTCCATATTAGATGATTTACGTCACTTCCTCAACATTTCTCAGATAAAAACGATATGCAGATTCAAGAGTTCAAGTACAGCTGACAGAACGAGATACGAGACGGAATTGATGTAATCATGATAGTTGTATATGACAAGGAATGATGAAAATAAAATATTGGCAAGAAGAAATGGTAATAAAATTGTTCTACTTATCCGTTTTAAAAGGGGAAACCATTTTAAAATCCAGAGTTAAAATATCAAATTTAAGATAAAGTCTAGCAAAATTATCGATTCATTGTATTATGAAAAACTCATAGCAAGAAATTTCACAAGGTTTATAAAACCAACTAAACTTACTCCTGAGTTAAATAATGAGAAGCAAAACTAAACAAAACGAGTCAATTAATAATTCTCTTTTTTTTCTTGAAGGACTGCAACAAAAGTAGAGAAAACATGTTCGAAAACTTTTTAAAGTACAATCTGATAATCATATGCGTCTGTCCAAAATTATGGTACTCTAAATCCTCGTCATACCAGTAAGCAAGGCTACGATAATCACAGAGCCCTTGACTTATGTACATATCTCTAGAATCATGGTATTTAACATTTTCGCGGTGCCGCTAGCTTGGCTGCGAAAACCTTAAATTCCCACACCCGAGAAGTACATCCAGAGTCAGACTATATGTCCTCACCATGCTGGCTAATGTGACTATAGAAGTGTAAAACCCATAATTTAGATTGCAAATTATTTTTTTCTAATTTTATTTGTTAAATGAATTTTTGTTAGATTAATGTTAACAATTAATTAAGAATTGATAGTTTAATGTTATTATTATTAAGTGTAAATTAATTTCCAAAATAATTAAAAACTTGGATTTTTGCATGACCACCCAGACCTGAACTCAATTGAAGATATTTATTGATGGTTAGAATTTTAATAATAATAAAAAAAAAATTATTTTTAAATAGTCCATATTTTTAAAACTATTTATTTTTAGCCAGAACATATTTTCCAATTAATCATTTCATTAAAGCATTAAAAATATTAGCCCAAACTATTATTTTGATCCTTAACTATTAGGCCAAAGTTTTTGATCCATTAAGCCAAACCCAGTAGTAGTTTGGGTCAACCCAATCTTTACAAATCAAAACCCATTGGCAAACTAATGGTAACTTAAAATCCTTAAGCCCACAACCTTGGCCCATTTCTTATTGGGTCTAATACCCAATAAGCTAAAACCTTTAAGCTTTCTTTCAGAATGAATGAATCATTCATTCATTTGTTGGGTACTGTAGCATTTTGGAAGAGAACCTTTCTTTCACATTCTTAACCGAAGCTTCCTTCGGTTTCCTCTTCATGGCCGACCTCCCATCTTCCGAACCGCCGCCGGCGCCATCATGGTGGCCGTTGGCCTCCCCTCTCCGGTAACCTCCGATCTAAACTCCTATATAAACCCTCTACTACCATCCCCATCCTCCATCACCATCATTTTTTCCCCAAATCCACCATTTTCGGCGAGTTTTTTCGGCGAACCCGAGTTTCCCTCGGCTAGATCCGGCGAGTTTCCCGCGACTGACGCCCCTTTCCAGCGGCCGCCCGCCATCGACCCGACCTCGCGGCCCTTCCCGGCCATTCGCCGCCGGCGTCCGCCTCGGTGACCGCCCCCGTTCGTCCCGCGACTCTGGTTCGCTGTTGGACGAGCTCCCCGGGTTCCGTTTCCGAGCCCGTGACGGTTCTGTTCCGAGTTCACTTCAGGATTTTCCGTTGTCATTTGGGTAAACTCTGACCCGTTAATTTCCTTTTGTCAATGATGATAATCTGGTCCAAACCGAATTCTTTGGGAATTCGGGAACGTAACAATTACGTTACCAATTTGTTTTCCGAGTTCTTCGGAAAATTATTTTGTTGCTGGTTCTGTGACTTGCTGGAATATTTCGGACAGAACTTGGTTCTGTAGAATTCTCGAGATTTCCGAGAACTCTTTCGGAAAAGGTTCTGTGTTTTTAAATTCTTGGGTTTTCCGAGAATTATCGGGATTAAATTGGATTTAGATTTTAATACATAAAAATTTGGTTTTGTTCTCTGTTGGTTTGGTTCTTTGGTACTGTTGGGATTTTCGGATATATATTCTGTGTGGTGGTTACGGGTTTTTCGGAATTCCGTTCTCATTTCGGAATGCTGGATTGGTATGGAAAAATCTTTTCTGTGGATATCTATATGTATTTCGGTTTTGGGAATTATTTTGCAGGTAAATGGAGCATTTCCCAGTTTTTGGGTTGACCAAAAATAGAGGGAGTGCTGCCAAAATTTTTACAAAATATAAAAATATTTTAAATGATTTTTGAATAAATATTATTTTAATAATATTATATTCGGGCGACGACCTTAATGGTCAATGGGCCCCAGTGAAATGCAAACGCACCGGTTTGTCCGGACGTTGAGGCAGAGTAGCTGAATATGATGACTGGACCAGAGTCTGAGACTCATATTATTTTATAATTTAATTTAGAAATTATTAAGTTATTATTAATGTTAATTGTAGGTAATTTTCGAGACTAACCCAATCTTCTCTTATTTCAATTTGTTATAAATTTGTAAGGGCATAAGCCCAGTTCCTATTAAATGTGGTCCGTAATAAGTAGTGTAGTATTTTATCTTTATTTTCTGGATTGTATTAATGCGTAGGATTAAAATATTAATTATTAATTAGAAAATTCATGAAAATATATTATATATATAATTATAAAATACCAAAGTTTTTCCAATAAATGGATAAAAATCAAGTTTTATAAATAATTTGATAAATACAAGTTTTCCTGAAAATTGAATATAAATTGAATTTCTTAAATTCAACGCACTAGTAAACGTTGTGATGTTGTGTTAGCTAATTAAATAACTAAAATTGATTAGGGAACAAATAGAGATTGTAACTAGATCATTTTAGTATTGTGAATCTGAGACAAATTCCCGGAATGTAGGATTACGAGGAAGTTCTTGACCGTCAAACCGAAGTACCAATCTCGTCCAACCTGAGAAATTTAAGGCAAGTACATTTATGTGGATTTACGATTATTTTAGCAATCATTTCATTGCAATTTTAAATCACTGTTCAAACACGGACTCTTTCGGGAGTATTGACTGTACTGTTGGGGACTGGGGGAGTAGAGTAGTGGATATGACCAAATCCAAAAATTAGGATAACTGACTGTATTAGCTTTCCCCTCTTCACACGGGGACAAGCCATACCGTATCGCTAGGATACTACTGTAACCCAATCCGGTCATATTCATTACCTATTCACATCACTGTACTGTATTTCAAATCTGTTTTCTTCTTTAAAAACTGTTTAAAAGTGCATGATATTAATTGTCATTTTAATTGTTAAAATTTGCATAAATTGTACTTTGCTCCCTCCTGACTGGAGACAACATTTAGGTATTTCTGATGACCTGGAGATGCTAATCAATAGCTACTACGATCCTGACTTGTACCCGACGGTACTTCCAGCTGATGAGGATGTTGTGGCGTCTCCACAGATGCTACTTTAGTTTGGAGTTTATTAGTTTCTTGTTATTTCAAGTTATGAAACTTTGTAACAGAACAAATTTTGAATTATCGTTTAAATATATGTTGTGGAAAATTTAGTTTCAAATGTTGTTGATCACCTGCATATGGATTACAGCTTACTGCCGCCGTCTCATCAACGGTGCAGGCTGGGCATGATCCGATTCGACCCAAGTATTTGGGGACCGGGTGGTGGCCCATGCAGGTCCGATCAATCAACAACTTAGGAAAAACCTAGGAAATATTTAGAACATTAGAACATTAATTTACCACAACATAGGACCGAAATATATTATAATTAAATATTTTTGTTTGACTATAGATAGGCTACCTTGCTTATGTTTATATCCTAAACCTCCCAGAGAATGGCCACTGACAATACCAACCCTGCTGGCGATGGGATGTCAACACCTGATCAAACCCCACCGCCTCAACTAAGTCCGGGTTTTACACCATTGAATGCACCTCGTGGGTTGTTTGCCGCTTCAACGGTAGATCCATCATCTTCCCAGACGGAGATGCAACCCCCTGTGGTTACGCCCACTCCAGCTGCCCCACCGGTACCTGTGGACCCCACTGACCTCATAGGTCTGCTAAGAGGAGTGCTAGAAGCCCAAAGAACTCAAGCTGAAGCTCATCGCGAGCAGACGGCCATTATGAGAGAAGGCATGGAGAATGCCCATAGCGTGGCAATGGCTGCACTGGAAAGAGGAGAAGCAGCTCAACAAGAACCAAGGCCTGCCAAGGTAACATAAATTTAAAGATTAATTTATGTAATAATAAGGCCATTTAATTAATGGAAATCATATTGCCAAGGTGGGCGATATTGAGAGCTTTAAGAAGCAGAACCCTCGACCTTTCAAGGGTACCGAGGGAATTGTCTATGCTGACGAATGGCTCGACAATATGGAGCGTCTGCTGAGCGTCGCTCGACTTCCAGAAGACCTCAAGGCTGAAGCAGTGGGACTCCAACTGCAGAATGTAGCAAGCACCTGGTATCGGAATGAACCCCGACTCCAGGATAGGCAAGTTGACTGGGACACCTTCAAGAGGTTGTTCCAGAGGAAGTTCTTCCCAACTTCAGAGTTGCGGGAGATGGAGCGATAATTCCAGAACCTGAAGCAGGGCAACATGACTGTGGGAGAGTATGCTGCTGAATTCGGCCAGCTCAGCCGATTTGCCAAGAACCTAGTAGCTGATCCTGACGATCGTGCTGAAAGGTTCAGATATGGACTGAGAGAAGAGATCCGCACCCATGTGATCTCAGGCGGTGCTAAGACTTATGAAAAGATCCTGGAGCGAGCTCAAGACATAGAGAAGAGCCAACCTGCCCGCTCGAAGAGAGATTATCCTGGAACTAACAACTTCCAGGGTAATCAGAAGAAGCCCAACAACAACAACAACAGCAACAATCGTCCTCCTTACCAGCAGGCGAGGAACAATGACAAGGCGCCTCAGAGACAGATCCCCATCTGTGACTTTTGCAAGAGGCCGGGACATCTGGCAAACATCTGCAGGAAGAGGCTAGGGCACTGCCTAGTCTGTGGGTCTTACACCCATCAAGTGAGGGACTGCCCTCTGTCGACCAACCGGACTGGAGCAACTCTGCAGAAAGGACCTCTGCCCACTCAGCAACAACAATTTGGGCAGCATCAACAAAAGACGGGGCGAGCTTTTGCCCTGACAGCAGAGGAATCAAACCAGCTCAGGAACCTGTAGCGGATGTCATATCAGGTTCTATCTATGTGCATTCCTACCCTGCCTTAGCTTTATTTGATTCGGAAGCATCTCATAGTTTCATAGCCACCAAATTCATATCTGCACACCATATAGTTACTGGCTTTAGCAAGAAGATCTGTAGAGTTATGACTGGAGGAGGACCCCTACCTATCACTGAAATCTGTGAATGCCCTATCACCATAGCTGGCCACAACTTTATAGCACCTTTGCTTGTCATGCCCTTACCTAACTATGATGTAGTCCTAGGGATGGACTGGTTAGGTAAGCAGCATGCGCTGATAGACTGTCATCGTGGATGTGTAGTCTTCAGTCCACCTGGAGAACCGGAGTTTGAAATCTCTCGAACTCCGGAGGAGATGGAATGTGTTACCTATACCTCTATCACTGAAGAGTCCAGACCTCCGCACCCTATCATAGCGGAATTTATGGATGTTTTTCCTGATAGTCTTCCCGGGTTACCCCCAGACCGAGACTTGGAGTTCACCATTGACCTAGTCCCCGGTTCTTCCCCTATTTCTAAGGGATGCTACAGAGTCAACCCGAAGGAGGCCAAGGAGATGAAGGATCAGATCAATGAACTGAAGGCTCTGGGATTCATTCGAGACGGAGCTTCACCCTGGGGAGCGCCTGTCTTGTTTGTTCCCAAGAAGGACGGAACTGTGAGGATGTGCATCGACTACCGGGCGCTGAACAATATCACAATCAAGAACAAGTACCCTTTGCCCCGGATCGATGACCTGTTTGACCAACTCAGTGGAGCCAAGGTGTTTTCCAAGATTGATCTCAGATCTGGCTACCATCAGATCAAGGTCAGGAAGGAAGATATTCCCAAGACGGCATTCAACACCAAGTATGGGCAGTTTGAATTCTTGGTCATGCCGTTTGGACTAACAAATGCTCCTGCGGTGTTCATGAACCTTATGAACAAGGTTTTCCATGAATATTTAGATCAATTTGTTGTTGTCTTCATTGATGACATTTTGATCTATTCAAAGACTGAAGAGGAGCATGAAGAGCACCTCAGGAAGGTTCTGGGAACTTTGAGGAAAGAGAAGTTATATGGTAAGCTATCCAAATGTGAATTCTTTCTAGACAAGGTGGATTTTCTTGGCCATGTTGTCACAGGAGAAGGAATTTCGGTGGATCCTAAGAAGATAGCTGCTGTGGAGAAGTGGTCTACCCCAAGCTCAGTTGCTGAAATCAGGAGTTTCTTGGGTTTGGCGGGCTACTACCGGAAGTTCGTGAAGGACTTTGCTAGAATTGCCGAGCCAATGACGAAGCTGACTCGGAAGAATGAAGAGTTTGTCTGGACGGAAGATTGCCAGGCTGCATTTGACGAGCTGAAGAAGAGGCTTACCACTGCACCAATCCTTGCGCTACCCGCAGGATCCGGTGGTTTCACAATCTACAGTGATGCCTCTGGAAAAGGACTGGGATGTATTCTTCAACAGAATGGAAAAGTGATTGCTTACGCATCTAGGCAATTACGGAACCATGAGAAGAATTATCCCACACATGACCTGGAGCTGGCGGCAGTTATCTTTGCGTTGAAGCTATGGAAGCACTATTTGTATGGAGAGAGAGTGGAGATATACACAGACCACAAAAGTCTGAAGTATGTTTTCACTCAGAAAGAGTTGAACATGAGGCAAAGAAGATGGCTGGAGCTAATGAAGGACTTTGACATCGACCTGCAATACCACCCGGGTAAGGCTAATGTGGTCGCTGATGCACTTAGTCGATACCCAGTGGCGATGTTCTTGACTAAGGAGCGGCATCTGCTAGAGGACATCGAGAAGCTTGGATTAGAGATCATATTGCCTGGAGAAAGAAGGATGGAGCTGGATGCTGATTCAGTACTGATGAAGTTGCAAGTGAGCTCGTATCTGATGGACAAGATCAAGGAGACTCAGTTTCAAGACGAGGCACTTTGCAAACTGAGAGACCAAGTGTTGGCAGGAACACTTGAGAGTTTCTCAATCGCCAGCGATGGAACTTTGAAGAATGGTACGAGACTTTGTGTACCATCTGGCGAACTGAAGAACGAGCTGATGAAGGAAGCGCACCAGTCGCAGTATTCTATACATCCTGGAGCTAATAAGATGTATCGGGATATGCGCACTATTGTTTGGTGGTATGGAATGAAGAAAGATGTGTCCAGATTCGTGGCGAGATGTTTGATCTGTCAGCAAGTGAAGGCCAGTAGACAGAGACCCGCAGGACTTCTACAACCGCTGGACATTCCGGAGTGGAAGTGGGAGCACATCACGATGGATTTCGTGTCAGGACTGCCTCGTTCCCAAGGAGGGAAGGATGCCATCTGGGTTATAGTGGACCGACTAACCAAGTCAGCTCACTTTATCCCCTTCAAGGTTGGTTTATCCACCGAGAAGTTGGCAGCACTATACATGCGACACATCTACCGGATTCATGGAGTACCGGTAAGCATTGTATCTGACCGAGACACTCGTTTTAACCTCTCACTTTTGGAAAAGTTTGCATGACAGCCTGGGGACACAGTTGAAGTTCAGCACTGCTTATCACCCCTAGACAGATGGTCAATCAGAGAGGACGATTCAGACACTGGAGGATATGCTGAGATCGTGTGTTTTAGAGTTCGGAGGATCATGGGAAGACCATTTGCACTTGGTAGAGTTTTCTTATAATAACAGCTACCAAATCAGCATTGGTATGACCCCATTTGAGGCTCTGTATGGACGTCGTTGCCGTACACCATTGGCATGTGACGACGTTGGTGAAAGAGTACTGCTGGGCCCAGAGATGGTGACCGACGCAGCAGAGAAGGTGAAGATAATCAGAGACAAGCTCAGAATTGTCTAAGACAGACAGAAGCATTGGGCAGATAGCAGTCGTCGACCACTACAGTTTGAAGAAGGAGATAAAGTCTTTGTGAAGATTTCTCCTACCAGAGGTACAATCAGATTTGGCAGAGCTGGGAAGCTGAGTCCCAGGTACATTGGACCATTTGAAGTTCTGAGCCGGATTGGAGAAGTGGCGTATAGGTTAGCTCTACCAGCTAATCTAGAGGGCGTGCACAACGTCTTTCATGTCTCACAGCTTAGAGGCTACGTCCCTGATGAGAATCACATCTTAGACCATTCAGAGTTGGAGATCGGACCGAGCCTCATTGTACCAGAGAAGCCTGTAGCGATTTTGGATAGAGGCGAGAAGAGGACCAGGACTTCAGTGACTCCCATAGTCAGAGTTATGTGGAGACACGATTCCCCAGGCGAGTCTACCTGGGAGCGAGAAGATGAGATGCGGGAGAAGTACCCGTATTTGTTTGAGACCTGAGGTAATTTCTAACCCAACTCTTTAAATTTCGAGGACGAAATTTTCTTAAGGAGGGAAGGTTGTAAAACCCATAATTTAGATTGTAAATTATTTTTTTCTAATTTTATTTGTTAAATGAATTTTTGTTAGATTAATGTTAACAATTAATTAAGAATTGATAGTTTAACGTTATTATTATTAAGTGTAAATTAATTTCCAAAATAATTAAAAACTTAGATTTTTGCATGACCACCCAGACCTGAACTCAATTGAAGATATTTATTGATGGTTAGAATTTTATAATATAATAAAAAAAAAATTTATTTTTAAATAGTCCATATTTTTAAAACTATTTATTTTTAGCCAGAACATATTTTTCCAATTAATCATTTCATTAAAGCATTAAAAACATATTAGCCCAAACTATTATTTTGATCCTTAACTATTAGGCCAAAGTTTTTGATCCATTAAGCCAAATCCAGTATTTGGGTCAAACCCAAATCTTTACAAATCAAAATCTATTGGCAAACTAATGGTAACTTAAAATCCTTAAGCCCACAACCTTGGCCCATTTCTTATTGGGTCTAATACCCAATAAGCTATAAACCTTTAAGCTTTCTTTCAGAATGAATGAATCATTCATTCATTTGTTGGGTACTGTAGCATTTTGGAAGAGAACCTTTCTCTTCACATTCTTAACCGAAGCTTCCTTCGGTTTCCTCTTCATGGCCGACCTTCCATCTTCCGAACCGCCGCCGGCGCCATCATGGTGGCCGTTGGCCTCCCCTCTCCGGTAACCTCCGATCTAAACTCCTATATAAAACCTCTACTACCATCCCCATCCTCCATCACCATCATTTTTTTCCCCAAATCCACCATTTTCGGCGAGTTTTTTTCGGCGAACCCGAGTTTCCCTCGGCTAGATCCGGCGAGTTTCCCGCGACTGACGCCCCTTTCCAGCGGCCGCCCGCCATCGACCCGACCTCGCGGCCCTTCCCCGGCCATTTGCCGCCGGCGTCCGCCTCGGTGACCGCCCCCGTTCGTCCCGTGCGACTCTGGTTCGCTGTTGGACGAGCTCCCCGGGTTCCGTTTCCGAGCCCGTGACGGTTCTGTTCCGAGTTCACTTCAGGATTTTCCGTTGTCATTTGGGTAAACTCTGACCCGTTAATTTCCTTTTGTCAATGATGATAATCTGGTCCAAACCGAATTCTTTGGGAATTCGGGAACGTAACAATTACGTTACCAATTTGTTTTTCCGAGTTCTTCGGAAAATTATTTTGTTGCTGGTTCTGTGACTTGCTGGAATATTTCGGACAGAACTTGGTTCTGTAGAATTCTCGAGATTTCCGAGAACTCTTTCGGAAAAGGTTCTGTGTTTTTAAATTCTTGGGTTTTCCGAGAATTATCGGGATTAAATTGGATTTAGATTTTAATACATAAAAATTTGGTTTTGTTCTCTGTTGGTTTGGTTCTTTGGTACTGTTGGGATTTTCGGATATATATATTCTGTGTGGTGGTTACGAGTTTTTCGGAATTCCGTTCTCATTTCGGAATGCTGGATTGGTATGGAAAAAATCTTTTCTGTGGATATCTATATGTATTTCGAGTTTTGGGAATTATTTTGCAGGTAAATGGAGCATTTCCCAGTTTTTGGGTTGACCAAAAATAGAGGGAGTGCTGCCAAAATTTTTACAAAATATAAAAATATTTTAAATGATTTTTGAATAAATATTATTTTAATAATATTATATTCGGGCGACGACCTTAATGGTCAATGGGCCCCAGTGAAATGCAAACGCACCGGTTTGTCCGGACGTTGAGGCAGAGTAGCTGAATATGATGACTGGACCAGAGTCTGAGACTCATATTATTTTATAATTTAATTTAGAAATTATTAAGTTATTATTAATGTTAATTGTAGGTAATTTTCGAGACTAACCCAATCTTCTCTTATTTCAATTTGTTATAAATTTGTAAGGGCATAAGCCCAGTTCCTATTAAATGTGGTCCGTAATAAGTAGTGTAGTATTTTATCTTTATTTTCTGGATTGTATTAATGCGTAGGATTAAATAATATTAATTATTAATTAGAAAATTCATGAAAATATATTATATATATAATTATAAAATACCAAAGTTTTTCCAATAAATGGATAAAAATAAAGTTTTATAAATAATTTGATAAATACAAGTTTTCCTGAAAATTGAATATAAATTGAATTTCTTAAATTCAACGCACTAGTAAACGTTGTGATGTTGTGTTAGCTAATTAAATAACTAAAATTGATTAGGGAACAAATAGAGATTGTAACTAGATCATTTTAGTATTGTGAATCTGAGACAAATTCCCGGAATGTAGGATTACGAGGAAGTTCTTGACCGTCAAACCGAAGTACCAATCTCGTCCAACCTGAGAAATTTAAGGCAAGTACATTTATGTGGATTTACGATTATTTTAGCAATCATTTCATTGCAATTTTAAATCACTGTTCAAACACGGACTCTTTCGGGAGTATTGACTGTACTGTTGGGGACTGGGGGAGTAGAGTAGTGGATATAACCAAATCCAAAAATTAGGATAACTGACTGTATTAGCTTTCCCCTCTTCACACGGGGACAAGCCATACCGTATCGCTAGGATACTACTGTAACCCAATCCGGTCATATTCATTACCTATTCACATCACTGTACTGTATTTCAAATCTGTTTTCTTTTTTAAAAACTGTTTAAAAGTGCATGATATTAATTGTCATTTTAATTGTTAAAATTTGCATAAATTGTACTTTGCTCCCTCCTGACTGGAGACAACATTTTAGGTATTTCTGATGACCTGGAGATGCTAATCAATAGCTACTACGATCCTGACTTGTACCCGGCGGGTACTTCCAGCTGATGAGGATGTTGTGGCGTCTCCACAGATGCTACTTTAGTTTGGAGTTTATTAGTTTCTTGTTATTTCAAGTTATGAAACTTTGTAACAGAACAAATTTTGAATTATCGTTTAAATATATGTTGTGGAAAATTTAGTTTCAAATGTTGTTGATCACCTGCATATGGATTACAGCTTACTGCCGCCGTCTCATCAACGGTGCAGGCTGGGCATGATCCGATTCGACCCAAGTATTTGGGGACCGGGTCGTGACAAGAAGACTAGATTCTATAACATAGATGACCTAGCCAATATAATTTCATCTTGCCAAAAATTAAATTAAATCAACAACGAATACTCAAAAATCAATCAAAATTTATTAACGAACATCAAAATTCAAAAGTGAACACAATCCATCAAAATACAAACTCGAATGCAACAGCTATCATCAAAATTCAAAATTCGAAAATCTTCCATCAAAATAAATACAAACTCAAATTCAACAATAATCCATAAAAATCAAATTTAACAACAAAAGTAAAATAAATTAAATCAAGGAAAAAAGAGAGTTTTCAAATCGAAGTTAAATAAGATTCTCCAGGGTCGTCCCGGAAATCTCTCAAGGGTTCCTATCTGTGATTGAGTACCTTCAAAATATATCCTAATCCTACTGCAGGCTGTAGTGGTACTCTAGTTCGAATACCACTACACTTTAGTCTCGACCTGCATGGGCCACCACTAAAAACGTGTCACGACCCGCACCCTAGAGTTAGGGCACGAGAACGTAACAACGCCCAGCCTACGCCGCAGTGTCGGCGGTATAACGCTGTCATAGGTCTCAATACATCTAACAGTATAAGACTAAAC
The DNA here is from genome assembly GCA_029216955.1 of Iris pallida. Taxonomy (NCBI): domain Eukaryota; kingdom Viridiplantae; phylum Streptophyta; class Magnoliopsida; order Asparagales; family Iridaceae; genus Iris; species Iris pallida. The sequence goes on from JANAVB010025794.1 coordinate 15,968,787, forward strand.
AGTTTATACTCCCCGAATGGGGGTGACATAGCAGATACAACTCAATCACATCTAAGGTAGAGCATGATAAGAATAGATAAAACATGAAATCCAAAAGAGATACAGGAGATAGAAGTCTAAGTGTCTAAGATACATGAACCCAGAAATACATCTCAATACTCAATAAAGATACAGTAATCCCCAAAGTAAATACAACTCCAGACAAAATGAAATAACTACCTAAACAGCCTCTAAAGTGTCTCCTCTAGGCTAGCAGGCAATCCCCAAGCTATCTGTAAAATTTATCTACAGGTCCAGTCAGGACTGGAGCGAGTACAGTACATCTCAACAGATCATAGCAGGTTAGAAAACATATAACATGCAGTAAAGTAAGATACAGGTACTGAAAGAAAACAGTATGTAAACAGAGAGATAACTGTAATAGAAATATCTACTATACATAGAGAACTAGCATGTGACTAGTGAGTCAGAGTACAATATGAACATGTAAATGGCCTGGGATGATTCTGATGCTACACTATGGAATGATTCTGATGCTACACTACTGGTGTATTATTCACATGTCCAAATTCTACTCCCTCGTACCCCCAATCAATACACAAGGATCCAGCCAGGTTATGTTATGATACTATGTACAGACCCCGAAGGTGATAGACCCCGAAGGTGATACATAGTAGTCCCATAAATGGGATAAGGATTCTAGGAAGACTCTACGATCATAAGAGTATATGTCGTAAGTGATCAAAGAACCAATGAAGCATATGATACGCCATGTAAGTGAAACGCACAGATCATGTAGTACCCGATGCTCCCTAAGGATAACATCTCAAGAAGGGATCCATATAGTACCAATCCGTGTGACCGTCGTGACAGTACAAGTAAAGTAATCTACTGCAGGAAATAATTCTAAGCAAGATATGAAATGATCAGAGAATGTACTCGCCTCGATAACCTGAACAGCTAATAAGTAGAGAGGGTCCCACTGAAGCCACAGAGTCCTATTTAAAGCAACACAGGTTACAAGGTGTTTAAGTTGAAATAAATGAATCCCTACAGGCAATCTATATTATTCTAGGTTCTTCAAAGTCAAATTAACTCTAGGTCGACTCCGGTCAATAATCTAGTCAAACTAGGTCAAGTGTTGACTTACAGTTGACTTTGGGTCAACTGGTCAACTCTGGTCAAACAGGGTAAATCTAATCTAATTATTAAAGTGTACTTCGTTATTGTACGTCGAAACTTACGGCACGCAAATCGAGATAAGAAGATTATCGGTAAGGTTGATAATCTTATTATAGTGATCCACGTATCCAACTTGTCAATTTCAGCAATGTGAGATCACTGGAATTGACTGATCTCAGTTTCGTTGTACTAATCCCGAAATACGAACATTATGTGAATTAATTAATAATTAATTATAAAAAGGTTAAACTCAGAGAAATTACCAATAAACATTGTCGGACGATGAAATGAACATCGCCAACGTGTCCAGAACGGTCAAATTAGCTAGGATAGCCAACCCAACGGTCCAATTTGGACACAAGGGCAAAAGGTAATTTCGGGTCAAAACGGTGTCCGTGTCGGAGCCGTTTTGTACCGAAAAATGTACAAAAAAATAAGTCTATAAAATATAATAAATTATATGTCCACGCAACCAGAATGTCGATACGAACCCAACGGTATCTCTAGAATTGGATTCCGTTGACCCGATCTCAATTTGGCCCGTTGACCAGAACTTGGAATTCCGATTTGCACGGAAATACGTGCCGGAGCCAAAGTTTTCAAAACTCAGCAAACTACCTGTCAACAAATCCAGAATGATGATACGAACTCAACGGTATCTCCGGAATTGGATTTCGATGAGCCGATCTCAAAATGACCCGTTGGTCCGGATATTGGTATCCGACTTGCACCGTAATGCGTGCCAGACCCAATGTCCACCAAAACCTAGCAAATTATATGTCAATGAGTCCAAAATGACGATACGAACTCAACGGTATCCCCGGAATTGGATTCCGATGAGCCGGCGTCAAAAAGTTCCGTTGACCCAGAATGTGGGACCCCGCTTTGCACCGAAATGCGTGCCCGGGCCCACGTTCTCCAAATCTAACAAACTTTATATGAAAACATGCCAGAACGATGCCACAAGTCTAATGGTGGTGTCAGAAATGAAATCTGGAGTCCCGTGTTCAAAAATGGAATTTTACAAGTTGGAAATTACGAATTCGGACGGCCAACTTTGGCGTCGAATTCAACCAATCAAACAAGCTCACAATGAAACGAAACTGGAGGGGTAGCAACAGGGTTATACCTGCTTCGCACCGGAACTGGTAGCATGCCAAACGGAGCTGCGGTTGAGGAGATACAAGCTGACGAAGTTGGTCCCGCGAAACTGTCCAAATTTAATACAATTTAAATGGTCAACTTGGTGGCCGGTTTTCATGTATCAAACGATAAAATTAACGGACGAAAATTGACATGAGCGAAGGTGGATATACCAAGATTGCGATGGAGCGAAGAAATCGCAGATCCAACGGTCGGATCTCCGGGAAAACACGTGCGAAGTCGCTGCGACGGAGCGCCAAATCTGAGTTCCAAACTCGCGCGCGCCGACGGGATCTCGTCCAAACGCACGAAGCCTCGACGACGCGTCCCGGAGGACGTTGGCCGCCATGGGAGGACGGCCTAGGGTGGCGCGCACCTAGGGAGGTGGTTCGCCGGAGCCACGACGATGCGTGGCCGGCTCGGCGGCGGTGCCAGGGCTCGCACGCGCGCGCGGATGTGCGCTGCGCGCTGCTGCTGGGAGCGACGCTGCTGCTGCTCTCGTGGCGGCGCGGCGGCCGACCACGGCGGGCAGCGAGACGGCGGGGCTCACGATGAGGTGGCGGCGGCCCTGGGTGGTGATGTAGGTGATCGGGAATGGAGGTGGCGGAAATGGTGGAGAGCTATGGTGGTGGTTGCGGGTTTGAAAGGAGAAGTAGGGGGAGGAGATTGGTGGGGTTGCTCGGCCTGGTGGCCGGAGCCTCGCCGGAGAGGGAGGTGAGGTTCGAGGTAATGGGAGAAGGGTCGGGGAAGAAGAAGAAGCTCGGGTGGTGGCTTGTGTTGCTGCTGTAGTTTTTGTTTTGTGTAGGTATTAATTAAAGAAGGGAGAGAGAGAAGAGATAAGATGTAATAATGTGAGAGGGAGAGAGAAAAAGGTTGATCCTAGAATTTAGGGCCGGCACCCATGTGTTGGCTGAGAGTGTGAAAATGAGGGAAATGGGTGGTTGGGATTTGATGAGGGAAATCAAAGGCTAGGATTCATTAGGAATTAATTGGTCATTCCAAAAGGAATTAAATAATTAGAATTCTCCAATAAAATATAGAAAAATATGTAGGAGATTACTTGATATTTTTGGGGCAATAAAATAGGAGGGGTTGTGAGTGTGAGGGAAATGTTGCCATGGGGAAATTAATGGTTGTGATTGAATTAAGGTGAAATCAATGGCAATGATAGAATATAGGTAATTCCAATAGGATTAAATCAAGGAAAATTTTCCATTAAATAATAAAAAAATAGATGAAATGAGAAATTGATATTTTTGGACAATAAATATAAGGGTGTCCCGATGGAGGGCAACATGGAGCTGGACTGGGCTCGGTGGAGCCGGATTGGGTCAAAACTGGACATCGTGCAAAAATGGAATTAAAATAGGCGTCGATGATCATGGAGAAATAAGTAGCACATGGAGATTCCAATAAATGGGACACAAGTGGCGGACGGATAGTAGGCTCAAAGTGGGCCATGTCCATAGTTGGGGCTGACAGGTTTTGGTCGACAGGGGACCCACAAATCAAGTTGGAAAATGAATGTGACGCCGTGGCGTGAAATAAAATCGGGTCACGCGTCGGGAAAGTTGTGCGAATCAAATGGAGCCCAAAATGACATGAATGAGTGGGAAAAGAAGGCCGTGGGTGACGAGCGTCTCGAGTAGATCATCAATGAGGAGTTGGTTTCAAGGAAATGACTGGTCTGGCGCTCCCAATTAAATGTCATGGTAACGCGCTGAAAATGATCAAGGAAAAAAAGTGGGAAAAATAAATATCAATCAAATGGTCTAAACCGACCCGAAGTTCAGCGAAGCAGAAAGAGCACAAGAGAACAAGTTTGGATGGGACACTATATACCGTCATAAAGGTAATCGTGTCCACTCCAAAACTCGTGAAGAAGATTTCCAGAATTGAACATCCCTGATACTCCAAATATCAATGGCATGAAAAAGTACACTAACAGATAAATAAATAGAATGAAATATTTAATGTAACCAAACAATCAGAAAATAAAATAAATGAAAAAAATTTTAACCCGAAATTCAGGGTGCTAACAGAACTTCTTCACCGCCATCGAACACCACCGAGATCTCTGCCGCCTGACGTCAGATCGTCGCGACCCATATCTGGTCGCCCAAGCGCCTCGACCCGAACTTCCAAGCCGCTCGGCCAGATCGACCTAACCACAGAGTCTGGATGCAGTGCCACAGGTCGCAGAGGCTGTCCTCCTCTAGAACAGAGAGTTGCCCCCACCGCCGAGCAACCAGGTGAACATTTTTCTTCTTCCATTGTATTTCCTTTTATTTTTATTTGTAACCGCATGGATTTCTTAGAGAGAGAATAGAGTTGTTCGGTTGTGTGGCTGGGAAGAAATGTAAAGTGTGGAGAGGAGGAGGAATAGTTAAGAGGAAGAAGAAGAGTGGAGACCCCCCTTAATTTTTTAGGCTGTGAATGTGAAGAATTATGGGAAGAGAAAGAGTCACCTCCCTATTTTCCAAATTACTTATTTCATTGTCAGAGGTGACTTTATGATTTGTTTGAGGACAGTTGCTCTTCGGAAATCGAAGGGCCAACCTATGAACCGTGGAGGTCGGTCAGCCACGTGGGTTCCACTTGGAATTTATAGCTGTGAGAGAGTGTTGTGTATGATCGAGTAGTTGGGCTTTAGTTATCATGGCAGCAGTAGCTAGACTTTTGGTTTTAGGTTGAGTTGTAATGTTTTATTGTTAGGTTTTTCCTAAAGATATATTGATCCTAACATAGGTTGGGCCAGGTCAGAGTTGGGAATGGGGCGATTATTAGATTGAAGTAGGAAATAGAATATATTGGCATTAGGAGTAAGTTAGTTCAGTAAGCTTGGGCTTTAGGTCTATGGCCAGGGAAGATTAGAATAGAATTTTTGGGCTGGTATTATTTTAGTGTTATCTTGCTAGTAGTATTATTTCTAATGTTGCTTATCTAAATAATATTACTTCATAATGTTAGTAATTGATTAATCTTGATAATAAATTGCTATTATTGGGCTAAAATTGTTTTCTAAGTATTATTTTGATGCTAAATATATGTCTAAAATAGTAAATTGAATACTAATAGTACTTGTATTCCAACTCATAATTTGGTAGTAAAATTCTAGTATATCAAAAATATATCTATTTCTAAAAATGTTTATATAGTTATAATTATTTTCTAGCAAAATGTTTCTAATATTTTCTAAAAACAGTAAAAGTATTTTACTAGAATTTATTTTGACTAATATTTTTCTAAAATATTGTTATCTAGTATACGATATTAATATAGTTAGAATCCTAACAAAATTGTACCTTAAAACCATGTGGACTTTCAGACATGCAGACTACTCTCGTGCTTCCAAAGCGTGACAAGTATACCGACTCGACTTTTACTTTGTATTTCTGTCCTACACTCATGTGCCATGTTCTCATATCGGACACGAGATACACACGATTGTCTTGTACCCTGTTCATTGCATTGTGAGTCATTGTTTATTACGGGGATTGGGGGAAATATTAGTATAGAAGCATGAAATTTTTTTAGCAAATGAAGTCCCATGCGCCCAAGTCAGTGAAGCCCCATGCGCCCAGTCAGTGGAGCTCCATGCGCCCAGCCAACGAAGCTTCATGTGCCCAGTCAGTACAACTCCATGCGCCCAAGTCAAGTGTAGCTCCATGTGCCCAGTTCAGTGAAGCTTCATGCGCCCAAGACTAGCTCCTCCGAAAAGAGGGCGCATAGCCTGAGACATGGCTATGCGCCCAAGCCTGACTCAGTCAAAGCCATGATCAACACGTGCACTGAAGCACACGACCACGTCAGTCTCCACGAGTAGTCGTGTACCGAAGCATGCGGCCACGTCAACACCATGACCAACCCACGATCTCGTAGCCTGTATGCGCCTACATCATATGCGCCCAAAGCAGGACTATGTGCCCACATAAAAACCAGCATGTTTCCTCATGTGGGCACATAACATCATTCCAGCTCAAGAACGACTATAAAAGGGGGGCCTCATCCCTCTTCAAAAGACAGAACGAAGATCATTTTCAAGAGCCAAATTGCTGCACTTATTGCCAGTGAGCCGAGAGTTAGCAATTTTCTTAAGTTTTATCCCACTTTTGTAATCGGAGTGTCAACGGAGTAAAGGAGCAACTGTCGCTCGATCTCCATTGTCATATTCTCCAAAATTCTTTTTTGTACTTGGGGATCCTCAGCGTAGGATCTCTCAGGCGCACTCGATTTGTGGTGTCTTGCACCAATAAAAAAAAGATAGCATTTTCTTCTTCTTTTTTTGTGTGTGTCCACAAAAATGGCAACTCTGCTGGGAAACTACCTTTTCCTCTAACGAGAAGGTGGTGTCGCAATTCGATACCGACAAAGTGGGGAGTACTTAGAAGATGCTGATCGTAAAGTTCGATCAGCAGGCGTTCGAAGAGATGCCCTCGAGGGACGGCTCTACTCCCTCAAAATCAACGAAGCCAAATAAGTCTCACAAGACTTGGCTTCCGAAGGCTCGCTGTGCATATCCTGCTAGTGTCATAGCAGATATGCAGCTGGAGGACTCTGTCACATGGGCGCATGACTCTGCCACAGAAGTTCCCCAAATGGAGAAGGCTCACATCGTTCCGGGCTCTACTAGCCCAGTGACTTCTTGTCATGACCCGCACCCTGATTAGGGACACGAGTACGTAGTTACGTCCAGCCTACGTCGCAGAATCGGCGGTAGAATGCTGTATAGGTCGTCTATAAATACTACAACTAGACAATATAAGGGTACCTGTCATCTCCGCACGGAGGAATATATATGGCATAACTTAATCACAAAAACAAAACTAAGATAGATAGTACGGAAAGGAAATATTATAGATGTGAAAATAGAAAATGAGTTCAACATCCAACACAGCCGAAGAAAAAACAAACGACATCACAGAGTCATAAATATATAACTATAAGCTAATACAGTCTAAAACAAAAGCTGAATTGCAGTCCAGGCAAGCCTAACTAAACTAACTACTCTGGGAGTGCAAAGTCTAGTGGCTCAACTAACATGCCACAGTCCTGGCCTAAGTCTCCATCTGTCTCGACCCCATAGTAGGTCGAGCAGTCTGCCTCAGAAACATTTGTAATATATCAACGGTATCCTGTCAGGAAAATGAGCAAGTACAAACACTAACAGCAGTTCTACATGAATTGACAAATTCTACAAGAGACAGTATAATAAAATACAAGACAAAGATATGGGATAACTTGGGAGCCATTCGAAAGCCGAGCTACAACCCGTAAACCAAACAAGGACCGGGGTTGTAACCCTTCTGCCGAACAGAACCTAGCCTCCAATCAAGGTATAGCATAAGAGCATGTAGAACATGTAAATACAAGACAAATCAATAGGAAATATATAATAGGATGTGAGTACTGAATAGGACGACAATATATAGGATGACTTGGAAACTATTCGGAAGCCGAGTTACAACCCTTAAACCAAACAAGGACCGGGGTTGTAACCCTTCTCCCGAACAGAACTTAGCCTCCTATGATAAATAAATATAAATGTGCCTTGAATTATTTGTGCGTTATATGATCGGCTTGGGAAACATGATCAGGCTTTCCATCTGACCGGCTATGAACAAGTGTACAACGGAGCAGGATAAGGCCGGCCACCATGGAAAGTTATGAACAAGTGGGGTCAGGCTTTACCCGTCGTGAGCGAGGGTATAGCTATGCACAAGAACAAGTACAAGTGTGAAGAACAAGTAGGGATTTTGATCACACAACCACTAATAACTCTCCATCCCCGAATAGTATAAAGGATCTAGACATGACACGTCATGACACGGGATTTCGTAAGAGGGTAGCAAGTCCCCTTAGGAATCGGTGTCTATACAAGTACAGGAAACAAGACAGAAAATGTACTAATATACCAAGAAATCTAAGAATAACATCTCATGTCATGATCCAACATATACTAGTCCGTGAACAATCGTGTCTAGAAATCAAGTAAGACACTACAACTGAATCGGATATAGTAGATATCAAGACAATAAAAACTATCAGTGAATGTACTCTCCTGTGGTCCTGAGCTGATAAGGTGAACAGATGCTCAGAGTAATCACAGACCTAAAGATGAGATACCATGAGTCCAAACAGGGTTTAATAATAAAATGAAAGCTAATCTAGTCATGATGCAAGTCTAAGTCAAAACTAGGTCAAACTAAGTCACACCAAGCTAAACTAGGTCATACTGAGCCAAACTAGGTCATACTAGGACAACCAAGGTCAAACAAGGTCACAAGAAGTCAATCTAAGTCAAACTAGGTCAATCTGGGTCAAAGGTTGACTTACAGTTGACTTTTGGTCAACTGGTCAACTCTGGTCAACTCTAGGTCAACCCTAGGTCAAACTATTCTAATATTGACTAACTATTAACTTTCAGTCAACTGGTCAACTCTAGTTTGGTTTCAGGTCAATTCTAGTCATTATTAGGCTAAGTTTGACTTTCGTTGACTTTTGGTCAAAACGGTCAACGGAGGTCAAAACTAGTCTAAGAGCACTAATCCTAACCATTACCAACCAAGAGAACCTATTTCTAGCCACATCTTAAACTATCTAACTCAAAACTTACAATTACCCCATTACCTTAACTTACCTTTACCAAGGTAATTTCCATTTTCTTGCCCCAATACAACGGTAACCCATCTATACCTTCGAATACTAACCTGGGCTTCTTAGGGTAGCTAGACACTAACCTATCTAACTATTACCAACCATAAATTCCTACTATCTTGGACATCAAAACTATCTTTTCTAATATGTTACTTTCCTACACATTACCTTAGGTAATCTTGAGATATCAAGATACCACATCTAACATAACATATTCTTCTAAACCACACTCACTCTCCCTCACAAACATCATCTATCTAACCCCCATCTAACTTAGAATGCTACTTCTAAAATAACTCTCAAAAACCAACTCAAATATCTACCACAAACCCCTAATGTATCTTAACATGACATATAACATAACATGACCAACCTTATTTTCTACCACTAGAAACACTACCCCACTAACCACCTAACACACTAAAAACACTCTCTAACTTAGGGGTTTCATAGTAGAAAATGTGGTTGACAAGTGGGGGTAGGCATTTGGGGCTAAGGTGGGTCAAAGGGGATGTTTCGGGCCCACAAAAATCCCAAAAAAACCATCCTGCACTGCTTCCTGCTTTTTCCTGCTGCTTTCCTGCTCATTCTCTCACTCTCTAACCATCTATCCATACACATAATAAATATATATGCACAATCCACACACAACTATATATAAATATACATAATATATACACTCTCAATATAATATATACACAAGAAAATATTTTAAGAACACATTTAAAATAGACACACACAACTTATATATATATATATATATATATATATATATATATATATATATATATATATATTTTTTTTTTTTTATATATATATATATAATATATATATATATATATATATATATATATATATATATATATATATATATATATATATATATATATATATATTATATAGAGGAAGGATAGGCATCCCCACAATTTTTGCATCCCCATGCATCCCCATGTTCACATCCGTTGGATGTGTTTTAAGTCATCTAATCTTAACCATTGGTAAATCAACGGTTAAGATTAGATGACTTAAAGCACCATCCTACGGTGCAAATAGAGGGGATGCATGGGGATGCAAATAGTGTGGGGATCTTGATCCTTCCTCATATATATATATATATATATATATATATATATATATATATATATATATATATATATATATATATATATATATATTATATAAGATACATGAATAAATATATAAGGACACTCAAGAACAACATTTAAAACATCAAAAATCTGAGATTAAACATTTAATAAATCATTCAAACATAAAAAAAAAACACAAAGTGTGTCCAAATTTGGGAGTTTTCCACATGGACACAAATACAACAAGGACACTCCTAAATGTCTCCAAATGGACACAAATGGAGACACAACCATGGGGGTCATTCCTATGGATTCACAATAATCCTATATGCATGTAGGATCGAAATAGAGGGTAGATTTTACCTTCCGGGAGGTGAAATCCAAGATAACTTCTTCCGATACGACACCGACACGAAGTATCACGCCCCAGAACCAGAATACTGGAGAGCGGGGGCAGACATAGCCAGCTACGTATATGAAATGGATTCCATCTCGCTATATGGTAACGGCTGTCTAGATACATGAGGGTTAACTACAAGCCAACAGTCTCTTAAGGTCATGAACAAGCCTAGTGTCTCAATCACAAGCAAGTAAGCAAATGTTACAAGATGTAAGATCACCAAATATACAATAGTAAGGCGTCCCAAACATTACATATTCAGTTGATCATGAAGCTAGTCGTTACAAAATGTTAAGACTAGCAAGAGTTTCAGTCACATGATCAACCCTAGGATCTGTCAATCATGTTACAAGCCCGTAGGCAGACAGTAAGTAAGTGCAATCGAGCTAAACAGGTGCTCGTCGGCTAAACGCCTCAAAAGAATATTTTTACAATAAAGTGGAAGATCAAAAATAAACCCACTCGTTGCCCTGGTTACGTCTAGTCGCCACCATCGGGCTGGAAAGTCGGTAGATCCTCTGGAGCTGCTCCGAAATCTGGCCATACAAAACCAGCTGGGTCAGACCCCAGAAAGAGCAAGTGCCACAAAGAAAGCTTCACTTAGGAACTAAAACCAGCAATTAGCACAGAAGATAATAATATATAGTAAAACTGGAGAAAATATAACATCACGAGGATATATGGTAAGATAACCATGGGACCATTCAGATAACCAGGTTACAATCCTTAAACCAAACAAGGACCGGGGTTGTAACCCTTCGTCTGAACCGAACTTGGTTCCTCCCATTTATCCGCAAGATAATGTAAGAAAATATAACAATCTATACAGGATCAAGGCTAGACGGATTATTCTCCATTCAATCAATCACGGCCAAGCAATGAGTACGGCTTGATACTTTAACTAGCTAGGGTTATCACAGGCCTAGTTACTAGCAAGATGCAGTGAGATTATTCCACAGCCACAAGCCCTGCAGACTATCTAGGTTACCCAGGTCGAAAATTAGGGGTTGAATTTAGGTGGGTACATCGTCCAGGAAACGCATGTACCCTTAGGTAGCTTGAAGGGTGCAACACATGACAGTGTGCTGGAAATGTGCCCTACTCGACGACAGGTTACAGATCCCAGGCGCGCCCAGGTAACGGGATTGCCTGTAGCTGGGAGATCTCTTTATGACTAATGTATTAATCTAGTTATTAGCCTTAGTCCATTTCAGTAGGTACTCCTGACCGTGGTACTCAGGAGTCCCCTCCTATACATGATGCAAGACAGGACTGAATTATTTGTACAAGCACAATCGCCCATGGTGTCAAGGTCATTTATACAGGTCATATCATGTCAGGTAGCCGCCGCAACAGCTTATCAAGATATATTATGTCAGGTTATCATGTCAAGTGTACTTGTCAGGAGTGCGCTACGACGAGCCACTATCAGGTCATGTCATGTTAGTTCCTTGTCACACCATGTCATGTACAATTGTCATTTCAATCATGTCAATCAAATCGTGATTTATCAAGTTCAGGACAAAAGGCGTAAGGATATAAAATGGGCATAAAAATATACAATAAAGGTAAGATGCACGCCATAGGAACTCAAGTTACACAAGGGGGTTACAAGACATGGGCAAAATAATAATAAAACAACAGTACACAGAGCTATAGGAGAGCCATGCGGCTCAGGCATATGCGGCCAGGAATGATCTCATGCGGCTGGAAAGAGAACAGTCCATACGGATGAATAGGGTCAGGCGCATGCGGCTAAAAGGGAAAGGCGTATACGGTTGAAGGGTATCGGTCATATGCGGCCAGCGGTAAGGAAGGGGCGTATGCGGCTCAGCCAGAACATTCCATGCGGCTAGGAAGATTGGCGCTATGCGGTTACAAGGGGAACAACGCCATGCGGCTCACGGGAGAAGGGCTCTCATGCGGCTAGAACGGACTCGGGTTCATGCGGGCTGCAGAGCAAAGGGCTATGCGGCTGAACCGAGTCGAGTCCCATGCGGCCAGGGAATAAAGGAATTTTATGCGGCTAGAAAAGAACTTCTCATGCAGCTGGACTGGGAAGCTCAGTCGTGCGGTTAAGTAAGAAGGACTACATGCGGCTGGAAGGAATACTTGCCGTATGAACTTGTCATGCGGTCAAGTGCTGCCATGCGGCTCGGGACTGTGCTTCTTCTCCAAATTTTCAAGAAGAAGTACACCATGAACCCATGGCTTCCAAGCTGCATAAAACCTTCATCCGGAGTCCAAATCTGAACTTCCATAGGTCAAAATAGGGTAGAACAAAATTCTCTACATTATGGAACCATCAAAAACTTGACAATAACAAGATTAAGTAGATCAAAACCCTAAATTTCCAAAAATAATATAAACTTAGATCTACAAGAATCTAGCCATGGAAAGTGAAAATGCCAAGTATTAAAGTAAGTTAAAATACTGTAAAGAAGAGAATGAAGCAATAAAATTGGAGTTCCTCCATGAAGCAAGCTGCACTTGCCTAGACCCCTCTCTCCCTCTCTCTGGTAGGTGAAGAAGTAAATGGGGGAAAGAAGAAGAGTAATGAAGAGAGAGAAGGAAGAATGGGTAATAAATACTAAAGGTGGTGGTAGGTAGGGGTTCATCCTTGGTTCATAATGAACCAAGGCAAAACCAAGCCAAGCCGAACCAACCCACGAAATAAACCAAGCCAAGAAGGAAGCTAAGCAAGGAATCATGCAATACAAGATAAAATACGTACACGTATTCCAAAATACCTAATACGAACCACATGCATTACAACTCTACCCACCTTAAAAGAATTTCGTCCTCGGAATTTAATTAAGAGGCTAGAGAGAGACGAGGACAAGCTATATTAATCACAAGCAAGCTATAACTAGGCAGGCAATCACTCATTCAAGCAAGGAAACGAAGGCATGAGACATAAGGAAGATATTATACCTCACGAGTCAAACAAGTCGGGATATCGCGATCGGATATCATCCTCACGCTCCCATGTTGACTCACCCAAAGAGTGATGACCCCAAGCAACTCGGACTAACTTGATAGTCTTGTTCTTGAGTGTCTTCTCTCTCCGGTCCAATTTAGACACGGGCCTCTCCTCATACGAAAGGTTGGTACCAACAACCAATTCCGAATGATCTAGGATGTGGCTCGGGTCCGGGATATACCATCGTAATTGAGATACATGGAACACGTCATGCACCTCGCTTAGCGACGGTGGAAGAGCGAGACGGTAGGATACATCTCCTACTCGCTCCAGAATGTCAAATGGCCCTATATACCTAGGACTAAGCTTTTCCCGCACGCCGAAACGAATGACGCCACGGTTAGACGAAATCCTCAGAAATACATGGTCACCGACAGAAAACTCGAGATGGCGCCAATGAGAATCGGCCCAATGGCGCTGGCGATCTTGGGCAACTCGAAGATGATCCCTGACTCTTCTGACTACTTCAACTGTCTGGGCAATCATTTCTGGACCGAGCATCTGCCTCTCTCCGACATCGTCCCAGGCTAGGGGGATCTGTACTTCCTACCATACAGTGCCTCGAACGGTACCATCTGGATACTGGCCTAGAAACTGTTGTTGTACGAGAACTCCACCAGGTACAGGTGATCTTTCTACGAACCATCGAAGTCAAGTGTACAAGATCTCAACATGTCTTCGAGAGTCTGGATTGTACGCTCCGACTGACCATCTGTCTGTGGATGATATGCTGAACTAAACTGGAGACGAGTTCCTAAACTCTCCTGCAGGCTACGCCAAAAGTGCAACATGAATCTTGAATCTCGGTCCGAGGTGATACTGACTGTCACTCCGTACAACCTGACAATCTTTCTGAGGTACATTTCTGCTAACTGAGCTGTCGACTAACCAACTCTGAACGGAAGGAAGTGAGCTACCTTCGTGAGCCTGTCAACTATAACCCAAATAGCATCTCGACCAGCTGGAGATCTAGGCAATCCGGTCACAAAATCTATGGTCACATGTTTCCACTTCCATTCTGGAATCGACAAAGGCTGAAGAAGTCCAGCGGGCCTCTGATGTTTAGCCTTAACTTGTTGGCAGACTAAACAACGAGAGACATACCGGACTATCTCCCTCTTCATGCCATTCCACCAGAAATACTGACGGATATCACGGTACATCTTTGTACCACCCGGATGAATGGAATACTGAGAACTGTGAGCCTCTGTCATGATCTCCTGTCTGATATCTCCACTGGGTACACAAAGACGCTTACCATGTCGAAGTGTACCGTCTTTATGAATGTATAACTCTGGTCTTCGTCCTGCCTCACACTCTGCTCTGAGTCGCTGAAGCTTGGAATCTGCTGGCTGCGCCATCCGAATCCTCTCGACTATGGTGGACTGAACTTGCATACTGGCCATCAATGCCATACTGGAAGGGAGAACAACTTCAATACCCATCTTCTGAAGATCTGCTAACAGCTCCGGTTGCGCTATTAGGAAATAAACTCGGCTCTCTTGCTCAATGCATCTACAACAACGTTGGCCTTCCCGGGATGATACAGCAAGTTGATATCATAATCCACAAGAAGCTCCAGCCACCTTCTCTGACGCATGTTAAGATCCTTCTGGGTGAAAACATACTTCAGGCTCTTATGGTCGGTGAAAATCTCTACCCTATCTCCGTACAAGTAGTGGCTCCACAACTTAAGTGCAAACTTGGGTAATTCCTCTCATGATCACGAAGTTGTCGTAAAGCATAAGCTATTACCTTCCATGCTGCATCAGAACACATCCTAGGCCTCTGCCTGAAGCATCACAATATACTGAGAATCCTCCGGTTCCATCTGGAAGCGCGAGAATGGGAGCCGTTATCAAGCCTGCTTCAACTTCTCGAATAAATCCTGATATTCTGCTGTCCAAACAAACTGCACATCCTTACGGGTCAATTGGGTCAATGGCGCTAAAATCTGAGCAAAATCTGAAACAAACCGCCAGTAGTAGCCGGCCAATTCAAGAAAACTGCGAACTTCTGCAACGGTGCTGGGCACCGGCCATGTCTCAATGGCCACGATCTTCTGGGAATCTACTTCTACTCCTCCTCGAGTGATGATGTGACCCAAGTACGAAATACGATCGATCCAGAACTCGTATTTACTGAACTTGGCATATAATTAGTGCTCCCTGAGAGTCTGGAGGACAACACGGAGATGCTGCTCATGCTCTGCCTCACTCCGGCTATAGACCAGGATGTCATCCAAAAACACAATCACGAACTGATCCAAATAGGGCATAAAAATACGATTCATGAGATCCATGAATACAGCCGGCGCATTGGTCGCTCCAAATGGCATTACTAGGAACTCCCAATGCCCATACCTAGACCTGAAAGCTGTCTTCGAAATATCCTGCTCTCTGACTCTGATCTGATGATATCCCGAGTGCAAGTCGATCTTCGAGAATACTGCTGCTGTAGGCCTCAAAAATGAAGTCACGCTGAGTTGATCAGAACAAGTCACGCAGAGTGATCCAAGAAGCAGCACAAAAGATACGCTAAGTTCTGCCTGGCCATCTCCTTTAGAAGTCACGCAGAGACAGCTCAGCCATACGTCAGAATCATAATGACTGACAACACAACAGTCGAGAAACGTCTCCTCGTATGCCACGTATGCACAGAACTCGAGAGTCATCGCCGTTTTGCGTGATTTCCGAATCTTTCTTAGCAAGACTCACTCTTCACCAAGTTGGCATGACTTTGGGTCTTATCTTTATTTAATGCGGCTGACAATATAATCAATGTCAGAGATTTTGTGTCAGACGAAGCGTGCCAAATCAAGACAGCTGGCGGTTTGTGTGGATTCTGAACCTTCTCCTTCCTCAAGTTTGCGTGGATTTTTGAGTTATTCTTCTCAAAGCCTGCGTGAATTCTAAAGTATTCTTCTTCAAAGCTTGCGTGGATTTCGCCTTCAACGAGTCTGCGTCAACGAAATTGCGTGGATTTTTGCCTTCAGCAAGACAGCGTGGATTTCATTTAACTGGAGTACGTGGCAGCCATGCCACCGATCTCTCTCTCGCGTGCCCAGTAACTTGCACACGACCCATGCACTGATGCCATGTGTCCAACAATTACGGGCCACGTCCAGTAACTACTCACTAACCCTGTGTGTATTTAGAGTCTGCGTGACTTTTCAAGTGCACCAGTGGTGAGGTAGTTATCTTTTCAGTTATTATTTTTGACTCTATAAATAGTATTCTTTTCTCATTTATTGTACAGATACATTAATATCTACTGTCAAAATTTTGAGAGCTTTTCTTCTTCGCATAGTCCAAGGGATAAAGCGATCGTCTTCTAGATCGGATTCCTACAGTTGTAATTTTCCCAGAAACACAACAAATAAAGAGAACTTCTTTATAGAAAACAAATTGGCGACTCTGCTGGGGAAAACCATCTCCTCTTCTGAGATGGTAACAACTCAATGCGACACTTCGTCAATCGGCTCGACGAAGAAGGTGATGACGATCAAATTCGATCAACTCGCCTATGAAGAAATGCAGCGGGCTAAGGGTGGCAAGCCCACTCCAGCCTCCATCATCACTGCCAAGTCGAAGGGACACTCTGTCTATGTCCCTAAGAATCAGTTGGCAGTCAATGGTGAAGTCTCTGCCACAGTGTCTACTCCTAACACTGGCAAGAACTCCACTGCAAGCACGCACACTCTTGTGCGCTCGAAGATGACAGTAACTAAAAGTTACGCTGACAGTACTGGCTCCTTAGCCGAATCTGTTCCAGCGTGCAAATTCAACTCTAAAAGTCATGCTGACAGTACTGGTTCTCTAGCCAAATCTGTTCCAGCGTGCAAATTCAACTCTAAAAGTCACGCTGACAGTACTGGCTCCTTAGCCGAATCTGTTCAGTGTGCAAATTCAACTCTAAAAGTCATGCTGACAGTACTGATTCTTTAGCCAAATCTGTTCCAGCGTGCAAATTCAACTCTAAAAGTCACGCTGACAGTGCTGGCTCCTTAGCCGAATCTGTTCTAGTGTGCAAATTCAACTCTAAAAGTCACGCTGATAGTACTGGCTCCTTAGCCAAATCTATTCCAGTGTGCAAACCCACATTCAAAAGTCACGCTGACAGTACTGGCTCCTTAGCCGAATCTGTTCCAGCGTGTAATTCTAAAATCAAAAATCACGCTAACAGCTCTGGTTCTTTAACCAAGTCTGTTTCAGCGTGTATTTCATCAGAGAAGAATAGCTCCTTAGTTATCTCTTCTTCTTCACCGAGTTCTACTAGAACTGGGGGTGGTCTTCCACACAAAGTCCCTTCGAAAAGGAATAACTCTTTAGTTGTTTCTTCTGCTCCTGTAGTTTTTACTTCAGGAACAGCTTTGACTGATACTTTTGTTAGTCAAAGGAAAGGAGATGGTCTTTTGACTACTCTTCCTTCTGGACATTCTATGTCTCAAAATCTGAATGAGTCTAAGAAGAAATATTCCTTAATGTCTTCTTCTTTGATTTCTTCAAATTGGGCACAGAATCTGTCCATTAAAGAGGGTCTGTTACCAACTCCTAATCAAAGGAGTGGTTTAACTCTTCCTTCTCTGCAAATATCCAGATCAATGGAAGGAAAACTTCATGTTTCCAAAATTAATGTGTTACCTTCCACTGATTTAAGAACAAAACTCAGTACTTTTGGTGTTAAGAAACCATACCAATTGGATATGAAGATAAAAGATCCAGATGCAGAGTATGCAAAAAATTATGTGGCTCACATTAATCACTCTTTGTATAATCAAGAGCCATCAAGACCCAAGAACAGGAAGTATACTCCTCAATCTTCACAAACAGATTTACGGAATATCTTCAACAGAAGAGAAGGAGTAATTCTATATCAAAGGAACATGCTGAATGTGACTTCTATCCAAGAGTCATAATTCAGTGCAGATGTGAATCAACAGTTCAAGACCATGGTGATCATGAATGTGACTTCCAGCCAAGAGTCACAATGCAATGCAGATGTCAAAATAAACGACAGTCTGTCTTTAATAGGATTCAGTATGAACCTATGCCTGATGAAGATGAGCCTTTGTTTGCCTCTGTCAACATGACTTCTCGGGACACCGGGGGTAGAGTTGATAGTCCAGATGGAGTATATAGAAACACCAGAGCAAGAGTCCTGGCTTCTAGTCAAAGAAATTTGATCCCTGAAATTGATTCTGAATTTCTTGGAGAATCTAACTTCCCACCTCTTCCTACTGGGGGTAATTCTCCTATAGTTGACTTTGATACACGAAGCAATGATTCAGAGCATACAACATCTACTAGTTCATCAATAATCCTCATACAGTCACGACTTACATGGTTGATGGGAATACTGATGAACCTTCTTCTTCCCTGACTCCTCAAGATCAAAGAATTGCTTCTTTGGAACAGCAAATGAAGTCTATGACTGACACAATGAAGTCGATGTATGAACTCATGACAGCTCAGTTGCAAAATCGACAGACTGTATCAGATGCCATACCAGTTGATACTGATATAAGTCCAGTACAAGTTCCTCCAGCAGTACAATCCAATACTCCTGGACCAGCTCAACCAAATCCTAGTCTCTCTAGAGCTGGGGGTAGTGCTTACAATGCTGTTCCTCCTCCCAACTATTCTCTACAATCCACAACTCCACAATCTTCGGGAGTTGTCTCTGAAGAATTGAAAAATCTCAAAACTCAATTCGAGGCATTCAAACAGAAGGATGGTTTACAAAGGTTAGGCATCAAGCAGCCTTATCCGATAGAATGGAAGCAAGTATCATATCCTCCTAAATACAAGCCTCCTACTATCTCGTTCTATGATGGAACCACTTCTCCAAGTCAGTTTATCAATCACTTTGAAGTGATGACTGATCAACTGCAACCAAGTGATGCCCTCCTTACTCGGGTATTTATTGGATGTCTCAAGGGAACGGCTTATGAATGGTATAGGAGTCTCCCAGATGGGAGTATTACCTCATTTGCTGGTTTCAAACAGATGTTTCTTGAAAGGTTCTATGAAGGGCTTAATGACATGACTATGTCTGCTCTTATTAGAATCAAGCAGAAAATAATGAAACTACAGAGGATACATTGAACGGTTTCGAAGAGAAGCTCTGAAGACTCTTGGAACTCCTGATGCTGTCACCATTGACACATGCAAATCAAACTTGTTACCAATCATCAGTATGTGGACAGGGTCCACTCAATTTAAGATTGCCTTCCTTCATAGTCAGTGCTAAAGCTGCAGAAATCAGTGCTAAAACCTTCAAAGGTTTAGAGTGCAGATGACTCCTAAAGAAACAGGACAAGGTGCTAACAATAAAAATAATGCTCGCAAAGGAAAAGAAACTCTTGAAGTTAATCTTCAGAGCAAAGATGCATCAAATGTTCAAACTCCTGCCTCTACAACTCAACAATCAAGAACACCTCCCCCAGAGAAGAATATTCTTTTGATGACGACGATGTCCTTGGTATCTTTGAATGTCTGCTGAAAGGTAATAAATACAATTACCAGAGATCAAGAAACCTGATGAAGCTGGTAAGACAGATCATCCTAAATACTGTCCATATCACAGAATGCTGGGTCATACAATTCGTACATGTTATGTATTGAAAGGAAAGATCCAAGAAATGATTAAATCTGGAGCTATCTCTCCTCCAAAGAGAAGACCGTCACCTCCAACGTTGTCTCTATGCAATTTGAAATTTCCCTCCTCAACTCCTTGAAAGTGGAATTGTTCCTATTCCCAAGGCAACTCTTGACATAGTGAATCTTCCTCCTCCACAGTCTGAAGGATTAGTGCCAATCACTTTGGAAACAGGGAAATCATGTGATCCATCCTGATCTAGTGGCAGATTTTGAATCGCCTTCTCCTCAAAAGATTTCTTCTCAAAAATCCAAGAAGGCTGGAAAGATCAAGTCATGTCATATGACTTCTCTTGGGTCTACCTCTGACACAGAGCCAAAAGACAAAGAAGAAGCACTTGTTAGTGCTACTCGAACGGGGAAACCTTACCTAAAGGATTATTCTAAAATCCTGAAGATCCTACTGATATCCCTTCAGCTGCTAAAGATGCTCCTAATGTTCCTCCCGAAAAAGAATCATCTACTGCACCTATTCTTCAACTACATCTACTGAACCTGTTCCTCCCAAGCCTACGGCTCTGGAGAAAGCAAACAACAGGCTCGGTTTGATAAGCCAATCAAGAAGTCTTCTCCTCTTGGACTTCAGAAGCCTTACAACTTCGACATTTTGGCTCAGCTTGCTAATACTCCAGCTAGAATGTCCCTTTTTGAACTTCTACGTCTTTCCAAAGAGACTCGGGAGACGTTAAGTGAAGCACTTCTACAAGATGACTCTTGTCTTGCACAATTGAAGAAGCCGGATGCGGAACCTGCCACTTGCTTACATTGCAACGTGTACTGGAGATTATCCCAAATATTACCTTTACACAAGACGACATGTTACTGGAGGATAATCGACATGACCGACCTCTCTACTACACTGGTATATTGATACGATAAGATAGATCGTATTCTCATTGACCCAGGGTCTGCTATAAGCATAATGCCAAAGAGTTTGTTGGATGAACTAAAAATCCCTCTTCACAAGCTCTCCAAGACGGTTACTACTATCTTGGGATTCAATCAAAGCCGAAGTGAGCCTTTGGGAAAGATTCATCTGAAGCTTCAGATAGGTGATTTCAGATCTAAAGTCACTTTCTATGTGATCGAGATCGCGGGATCCTATAATCTTCTTCTGGGGAGGCCCTTTCTTCATGAAAATAATGTGGTGCCTCTACTCTTCATTAATGTTTTAAATACATTGATAGCAATGGAAGAGTACAAAAGAAGTTGCTGATATAAATCCCTTCCATGGGTTGAAGCTTATTTCAATGATTCCCGAATGTACAAAGAAGAGTATACAAGGATCATACAAGCTATGGAGAAAGAAGATGCACAAAGTGAGACTTTAATAATCCCTGTTAAAAGTCGAACTACTCAGCAACAATCTCCTAAATCCTCTGGAGAAGATTCTTTCATCATTCCAGTGAGTGGAATCTCTCCGTTACCTCAGTCATCTACTCAGAATACACTGATCATTCCTGTCAGTGGGCGTACTACAGTTCCTGTACCTTCACAAGATACTCTGCTAATTCCAGTTGGAGGGCGGACTACTCTTCCATCTCAAACTTCAAGGGAGCTCACCTCTTCTGAGCCATTTGTTATCGATCTTAATCGAAACAAAGCCTTCTTCTTCTCCCCTTTAGTCATTGACTTGGCTAAAATCTCTAAGGCTCAGCCTTCTCCCAATGTAAATATTGCTGCTTTTACATTTAATGAAAAGTCTCCACCTTTGCAGTACGTTGATGTGTGTAATTATGTTCATAGTTATTTACATCTTTAGATGACTTGAACACAATAACCATAGGAGTTGTACAGACTGTTCATACAGATGTATCTCTAGAACCTGTACAATCTTCATACTTTCTAGTTCCCAGCAGAAAGCCAGGAGACATTCCAATTTCTTCTACAAAGGGCCTCAAATCCTTCTGATCTTGAAGATGATGACAAAAATGATGATACTGGAAGATTACAACTACGTCGTTATAGTCAGCAATCTAGAGACATCATCAAAAATATGGGCTATGACTTCAGGACTGGCCTCAATAATGGAAAAGGAAGAAAAATGCCTGTCCGGATTCCTCCTTTGAAATATGGAAGGACGAAATGCGGATTGGGTTATACTGCTCCTACTCCTTTCATCAATATTATCCATGAAGATCCTGAGTCTGACGAAGATAAGATCTGATTCTTCTAGTAACCACTTCTTGGGATTCCGATACGAGTATCGGTGACTTCTATTGCAACCTTCTGTCTTCCAACATGGTTTCCATTGACCATTCTGAAGAAAGTGATGAAGACGAAGAAGAGTTTGAAATCTCACCTGAATCAGAACAGTGGGCCCAAAGATTAAATAATCAATGGGAGTTCCGTTTCGAGCAAAAAGAACCTCCGACTGAAGATAAACTTGTTCAAATAGATGTTGGTGAAGAGGGGTCTCCCAAACCAATATTCATCAGTGAAAGTCTTTCAGAAACTGATAAGAAAGACATGATCAAACTCATTCGATTACATCGATGTCTTTGCTTGGAGTTATGAAGATATGCCAGGCTTGATCCTCAAATTGCAACTCACAAGCTCAATATCTTGCCGAATGCTAAACCGGTCAAACAACAACAGCGACATTTCGTCCAGACATCATGGATACAATTGAAGCTGAAGTCAATAAACTCATTACCTCTGGGTTTATTAGAGAGGAACAACATCCCGATTGGGTGGCTAATATTGTTCCTGTTCTTAAAAAGACTGGCAAGATCAGAGTATGCATAGACTTTCGCGATCTCAGCGGCATGTCCCAAAGACGAATTTCCTCTACCAATCACTGATGTCATGGTTGATAATACATGTGGATTTGAACGAATGTCATTCATGGACGGGTATTCTGGTATAATCAGATCAAAATGTTCCCAGAAGACGAGAGCACACTTCTTTCAGAACGCCGATTGGTACATACTGTTATACAGTTATGCCATTCGGTCTCAGAATGCAGGAGCAACTTATCAACGAGCTATGAGCACTATATTCCGTGAACATTTGCGAAAACATCGAATGCTATGTTGATGATATTGCAGTCAAAAGTCGACAAAAGGAGGATCATATCCAAGATTTGAAGACTATATTTGATCTAATGCGTAAGCATCAATTAAAGATGAACCCTACTAAGTCCTTCTTAGGCGTCTCTAGTGGTAAATTTCTCGGCTTCGTCATTACCTCTAAGGTATACACGTGGATCCCGAGAAGATCAAAGCCATCCAAAGATGCGTCCTCCACGCACCTTAAAAGAGCTACGAGGATTTCAAGGAAGAATCGCTTATATCAGGAGATTCATCTCTAATTTATCAGGACGCTGCAGACCATTCAACAAACTTATGAAGAAAGGTGTCTCTTTTGTCTGGAATGATGAATGTCAGAAAGCATTCGATGATATAAACAATATCTGATGAGCCCTCCAGTATTGGTACCTCCGTCTCAGGAATACCGTTCCTCTCTCTACTCGAGCAATGAGTCATTCATTGGGTGCATTACTCGCTCAAAAGAATCAAAATGGCCATGAACAAGCCATTTATTATCTCAGCCGCACTATGACCGGAGCTGAACCTCGATATTCACCGGTTGAAAAGGAATGTCTAGCCTTGATGTTTGCTGTCCAAAAGACACGTCATATATCATTGGCCAGACTATTCATGTCATCTCCAGGATCAATCCTATACGGATCATGATGAAGAAACCCAGTGTTTTGAATTCTCGATTGGCTAACTGGGGAATCCTACTTGCTCAGTATGATATGCACTATATTCCTCAGAAATCAGTCAAAGGACAAGCTTTAGCTGATTTTCTGGCTGCTCACTCAATTCCAAAATTCAAAACTCTATGATGAAATCCCAGATGAAGTCCTAGATTCAAATCAAATTGCTGAAGAAGATCCTACTTGGCGTCTATTCTTTGATGGAGCATCAAGAATTGGTCCTAATGGCGATATTGTCGCTGGAGTTGGAATTGTTCTTGTATCGCCAGAAGGTCTTGCCATCCAAAGAGCTTATTCTCTCGATCAGCCGTGTTCAAACAATGTAGCTGAGTACAACGCATTGCTTATTGGTCTTCAACTCGCTAAACATCTGAATATTCAACATTTGGAGGCGTATGGAGACCTCTAAACTTATATCAATCAATCATGGGTACTTAAGAAGTTCGCCATCAAGATCTGGTTCCTTATCATAGAGTGGCCATATCTATGGCCTC